>JAQGBY010003894.1:0-17964 GCA_034698785.1 Mycogona germanica | reverse complement strand
CGCGCCGGGAATCGAACCCGGGACCGCCGAAACCACAGTCGGTCACTAAACCAACTGGGCCACGACGAGTCGTACGAACTGGGCCACGACGAGTTCCATTCCATGGAAACGTGGGTAACCAATTTAATTTTCGGTGGCCGACACTATAAAAGAAATATGGTCAAATGTGGCCGTTGGAAAGAGGTAGGGAGGGAAATTACAAATCTGGGAAACCCAATTGCGGTCGTGTGTGGTTGGTAACGGTGTTGGCGATTCGTGTGGGAACTTCGTTGTCCATTTTCGCGGGCCTCTCGGCGTCATAGCTGCGAAGATGCCGAGACAACGACGTGGTCGGAATTAGTGGGACGTCGTCCGACTTGCGGCCCCTCGACACTAACGATTGGTTGGTGATGGCGGCGACGGATCGAGACATTCGATTGGTGATGCCAGACTCTGTGCTGCGGTAAACGTCAGCCTGCGCCCTCTGTCGGCTGCTCTCAGTGATGGCGTTGTTGATGTTTGACCGGGTGGGGGAGGCGCACGTAGGCGCTTGTTCCATATCGCTGTCGTCAAAGGACATTAGATGGAGCTCGTCCTCCTCTTTCGGGGTTCGCTCACTATCGCCGTGGTCCGATGGTTTGTCTGTAATTTTAAATTGGAACATTGGTTAGTAGCCGATTTCTAATCACGGATTCTGGAGGATGCTGCAGGCTAGGTAAACGTTGCCACGTAGTGTTGTCTTTAATGCGTTTCAATGTGTCAAGTGAAAGCCAGAAATTCAGCGTTCGAAACCGGATACCTAAGAAACTACCTTTTTCTCACAATTTCTCACAATTAACACACAATATCGAACTTTATTAAAATGATAAATTAGTCGATTTCTTACAAGAAACCCTCAAATGCAAGAATTATAAATGTTTGACAACCTTGCGGGCACCAAAGCTAGCTTTTAATAGCAAAAAACTTGCTCTTCACAAACATGATTTCTCGAAAAAAAAAAAATGGACCAAATTTTAAAAAAAATTGAAGAAATTAAAAGTATAATTCGTTTTTATAGTAGTTTTTTATTTTTTTGGCGGAAGGGAGGATAAAATTGGATGGCGAGTTACCAAGTTAATTAAACATTTAATGATTTATTGAAAACAACAAAACAGCAACTAAACAATATAATATAGTTTTTAAGTCATTTTTCGTATTTCTAGTTATAATAGTAAACGGAACAAGCTTTGAAAATAAACCAATGAAAATTATAACGGTATCAATAAGGAACAACGAAAATAAACAATAGCCTTATTTGGTGGCTATACAAAAATTAAGAACCAAATCACAATCCAAAAAAACTTTGCAAATCATACCAGTCAAAACAGAGCGCATTTTACAGGCATATAGCTACCACACCATACCAAACTGTTGTAGGTTAGGAACTCTGATAGATGGTTGGTGACCTTTTATGGCGGGGTGAAGTGTCATGGCGCCTACCTTCTTCGTCTACATGTAGCTTATTGGTCAGGTCTGACTCACTGAACTGTATGGAAGGGTCACTCAGGTGGGGCATACGTTGATGGGAATGATACGACAATGGACGTCGCCATTGTCGCCAATGGGCCAATGGGCGAGGCCACAATAACGAAAAACAGACAGTCTGGCAGCCTCCAACTACTTATTATTTGGATCAAACGTATCAAAAGCAATACGTGGAATCAAATAAAATTTGATTCGTTATTGCCAGTTAGTATAGCAGCACCCTAAATCGTTAACCGGACTAAACATAATCGCAGACTATCAGAAAGCCGAATAGTTATTGATGGTGTGCATTTTTCCAAAAGGCGATATTCTGTTTTAACTTAGATCAGAAGATGGTGGCCTACTCACAAAATAATAATTTCACAACATTCTTTACTTCAATCGCAATTAAAACACTCGAAAGGGGACATCATACAAGTAAGCTGAACCAATAGTTTTGTTGCGCTAATAGCGCTAAAAAAAATTTTTTGTGTCCAATCAACTGTAGTCAACCGCACTTCAGGCGTTACGTCCCCCTCATGGTGCTTAGGCACTGTGCGAGGGGGAACGACCAGTACCCGGGACCCGGAACCAGTCAGTCGCTAAACCAACTGGGCTACGACGAGTCGTACAAATAACATATCAACATATCTCAATTAGCTTAACTCTAATTATTAAAAAATATTTCGAAAAAATTATTGCAGCTAATACAGAGTGCCATCGTTAGACAATCTAATAGATTTTTATAAAACAATATCACAATTGTTAAGTGGATATATTATTCGTACACGATTCACTGTATTCGCATTGAACGTACCCATATGAAAATATTATGTGATATTATTTATTGCAATAGATTCGGTGACCTAGGTGAGCAGCAATGATCAATTTCAGAGTCTGGACTCAAAATACAAAAACTATACAAACAGATTCGCAAGATCAAGGCACTGCTGTTGCAGTTAGTGCATTTAAGACATGAACTGAACAGTTCTGAAACAGGCTCTCCGTTGATTTCCCAAATATCGTAACGTATCCTTTGTTCGAGTCTTTATGTGCTAGAGACATATTTTTTAAAGTAGGTACCCGAAGAGGTTCCGTACAACCAGGTCAAGATAAATACACCGCTATTTTCTGCGCCGCTCACCTTGATTGGCCTGTTTCAGCTGTTCCCTGAGATGCCGTATATCGTTTTGGAGGGCGTCCGATTGGTGCTCAGTATCGTAGAGTTGTCTGCACACATCCTGCAAAATAAAATGGTTCCATTGATATCTTGATTGTTCTCAGTTTAACGACTTCCAGAAGAAATGTCAAGTAAATGTTATTGTTATAAATACATTCGTGTGTTTGAGTGCCATATCATGCATTTGCCCACCAAACCAGTGTCCCAATTTGGCACAGCAGAAACTTTGGTTTACCTCCAACTTTGTTTGCAACTGTTTCTGCACATTTCTCACTTGATCCATCGAAGAATGCGTTTGCCGATCCGTGGTGGAAAGCCTAAATGTAGAATAGTGTAAGAGAACATCATTTGTAATCAGAGCAGTTTCACACACAAGTTAAATAAATTCTCAAATACAGTAATTCACACCATCTGAAGGTCTACCAGAATTGGAAATTAGTAGTAAGTTGGGGAAAAAGACATAAGTAACGCAACTGGCTGCATCCTGGTCTAGTTAAGTTTCATATTATATTTTTAATTCTTAACAAAAACGTTTTACACACGTTTGATGTTCGATGAATCGAGAATTTTGAAAAAATCATTAATTTATTAATCGGCATGACAGGTTTAGCATATTGGTGCCCGACACAGAGACCGGCGGACGTAAATTTGAAATGGGACTTTGGCCGATTTTCCAATTGCGATCTGATAAAACACACTGAAATCGATTTGACCGTTGCGCACGTACGGGGACCACCTACGTTTTGGGCTGGAGTATTTCACTATAATAGTTTGTGTTGTTGTGCAGAAAAATGAGCGGCGACGTTTTGTATTGCACTTGAGAGGTGTCGCCCAAGTTGACTACCACCACAGGTACTGGTTCAAATATTCTGCGAAACGAAGGAAATTTAATTATCATTTTCGTGTTAATTTAGACGGATTGACTCAACTTTTTATGTATATAAAAAATATTAATCAGATGCCGGTATATATATATCATAACAGAATTGTTGCGTATAACTTCTCTTGTGAGTTATACGTCTAGATTTAGCACAAATGGCTATGATAATGGGCACGCAAGACGTGCCCGAAAATTTCGCTACAAATGTATGATTAGCAGTGTTTCATTGTATATTCTATACATATTAATAAAAGTTTGATTCACAAACTTTCCCGGACGTCTACAATGCTTGATTTTATTCCGATCACAAACACGTGCAGTAATATAAAATGGAAGACATTCCATCAACTGCACAACCACCACAACCAAAGAAAATTCATCGAATTATGACATTCATCGAATCGAATTTGTGAAAGTTCAACGAATAGTGATCTACTTTTATGTATCATAAGGAAAATGTATTCTGAATGCTGGACGCAAAAACAGTTAAAAATGGTCATCAAGTACATTCAATTAAAAAACGTGAAATTTTTACTAATATACCCGAAAATGTTTCAGGAATTGAAACGATCATAACAAAATAAGGACAACATAAAGATTTCAGTAGTAAAGCATACCTCCTAGATTGACGCAGGAAGACATAGTCATTGGCTAGGGTCGAGTTCTTGTCTTTGGACGAACAGGTGAAAATTCCGAACATCTGAAAGGGTTGGCTAGATAGTGGCAGCAGCTTGCTCAAATTGGTGCAGACGGCTCGCTCTCGGAACATCGCCTCCAGCAGGGTGTTCCGACGGAACGTATACCAGCCGATCAGGTCCTGCGTAATAAAAATAAAATAAAATCTTATGGATATACGTTTCAATTTTGAAGACGCAAAATCGAAAGCCTACTAAATAAACGACAGAGTAGGCTTACTAATTACAATCAGCGATAAAAGTCGAATTGAAGCTAGTGTCGAAGCACAATAATCATAATAAACTAGAATAGTCGCTGTTTTCTTTGTCAATCATGTGCTTCTTTAAAAATTGTGAGTGGCTGAAAAATATTGGGGTCCTGTACCGGGATTTCTGTACCGATTTAAGGGATGAGTGTAAACGATCACCAAACAGTACATTAGTTCCGGTTGAACCCAAATTAATTTTCTCTCTTAAATGCCATATCTTTGACACAAAAAATCATGTACAGAAATTCTTCAAAACACTTGCAGTACAAATTTAAATGCAGTAAAAATAGCAAAACGTCTATAAAAACAGAGGTGCTCAGACGTCTAGAGACAATTAAGTAGTCCGTGAAAGACTACCTTCAACAGGAATTGACAGTGCCCAACAAGACTCCTCTTAGTGGTCGTTAATTAAAACACAACTCGCCTTGTAGTGACTGCCAAGCGCGTTCTTCACTTTCCCTTCGTCCACTTGACCTCGTTTGTCATAGAAACTAAACACGCCGTCGCAAGGCACAAAGTGATGTATACCTGTGAAATAAGATAAATGCACTGAAAAAGAATGCGCTAGTCCGTCAGTTTTAGCCCCTACCGGATATTTAAGAGATGCTGTAACAAGGAACTAAAGGATTTGATGCGGTGAACCTCAGCCGAAATAAGGCAATCTAAAATGTATATCTTTTTTCAAATTTCAATTCCAATTTATTGAAAAATTTAGTTCATCACTGTCATCAATGCTGCATTGTCATGGATTATTTATGCAAATGATCAAAATTCAGACGTTCTAAAACATATTGACTTTTGCTATTTTTGCATTTTTGGTTCGTATTCGTTTGATAATTTCATTCATGATAAAATATATTAGACATAATTTTATTTTAAACTCATTTGATTAGTCATCTAAATAGTCTGGCTAATAATCTGAATTAGCCAAAATGGTACGATTTTGCAGACAAATGATTGGTCGATATAATATTTAATACAGAATTCGAAGACTACCTGAGATTACAAAAAGTTGAACGAACATAGTCAATTTCAAAATTAAATTTAAGGCGAAAAAATCTGCACCAAACAACCCCAATTGTCAGATACAAACTGCGACAGATAAAAATCCGGACGACAACACCAATTTCTGTTATCAATGGTTGATGTGAACATGTTCACTCGACAAGTAAGCCAATCGCCTTGCCCATTCATATAATTCCCAGAGTTGTTCTATTTTTTTGGTTGCTTTAACTTCTGACCCAGCTGTCTGACTTTGCGGTGAACTTCGTAACCAGATTCCCAACTTACACACAATATTTTTCTCTTTGTGAAATTTTATTTCAGTGTCGCTGATCTCTTCTGTTTTTTGGTTGGCAACATCGCCGATCAGGAATCCCTCCTGGAATAAAAATGATAGCATATATTATATATTAACTTGATAATCGGGCAATCGTACTGGTAAACTAGAAGCAAGTATAATTTGATGTAATCTCCCAGCTCTGTTATTGTCCATTTATTGGTTGATTATTTCGCATTCGAAAGAAACATAAAATAAAAAAGGGTCCAAAATTTTGAATTATAAAGGTTAATGTCGAATTAAGAGTGCATATCAGGCACTCACAATTCTCACAATTTCCCCAATTTTGACATTACAATCCCCCTTTAGAATACGAGCAAGAAGCCCAATATTGGTCGACTTTCTACGATCTTCTAACGACTCCCATCCCAATATCGATAGCATGTCTGCGCTACACTGATATGTGTTAAGAAAGCAGTCCCTTCGGAATACTACAATTACAATATGTACCAACAAGCAGTCTGGTTATCCACTCGACCAAATCTACCGCTAACGATTCGAGCAGTCCTCCTTTGGACCATCTCGATTTGGCCTATGAGCCCTATATGCCGAGGATCCCAAACGGAGTTATAATTACAATATGTACCCACAAGCAGCCCCGGAAGGGGCATATGGCGGGGGAGTTACATTATTCAAACAAAGGTCTGACCAAAGATAAGTAGGCCATTGACTTATCGGCACTTGGACACCCCTTCAAAGCACTCTGGACAGACCTAAGTCTGGCATTTGCTGCACCAGCCATCTTTTATATTTGATTATTCCAAAGTTTACGAGTCATTTGCAGCCCCAAATACTTGTACTGTTGAACAAACTTGAGAGGCTCCCCAGAGATTGTACGCATATAAATACATTCCTCGATCTGGAAGCATGCATAATGCAACAGTTGTCAACATTCAGTTGTAGCTGCCATTTCTTATACCAATTATTGAATAGTTATTGCATCCAAATCTTTCTGTAACCCAACAGAGTCGGTAACATTTTATGGTTCTGTTCAACATTGCAACTAATGTTTCAGTTCTTAAGATTATTTAACAAACATTCAGCTTCACGCTTCTTAGGTTCATTCAAATATATAGATACAAATGATAACTGTCATTTATATGGATTTTTGAGTTGAAACAAATGACAAACTAGGGGAAATGGCGTTGCGTCGGTTCCTAACGTCGGACAAGAGTAAGCCGCCCTCCACCCACCCCTGTTGAAACACGCTCGGGCTCAATTAAACCGAAATAAATGAACAGTTTATGAGACGTAGGTTTATTCACCTGATCTCCGTCGCTTGTTAACATATCGTAAATCATGCAGGCCAACACAGGTCCGCTCAAATTCACCGAGACGATCGAGTCCTTATTCGCATTCATGTTTCTGGACATGGGTGACGCCATTTTGAAATGGATTTTTTCTTCTGATTTGTTCACTCACACGGAGATATCCGATTGCGAAGTGCGCGCGTCAAACTTCGGAAAGTCCTTCAATTTAGTTTTAAAATAATGTGATCTGAAATTTAACGCACCCACAAACAATCCAGATAGGAGTTGTCAAGAGTGGGATTAACCCGACGCCCTCTCTAAACTAGGCTGCGAGGTATCATCATCATTATTTGCTAACAAGACGTTGTGGAATGCTCTATTCTTTTTCGTTCACTCTTCTATTCCTTATTTAGATAGTGTAATGAGGGCCTGTACGATGAAAGGTAAAGGTATGATTGACGTTAATACTTACAAGTAGACTGCCATCGATTTTGGGTTGCGTTAATCTCTACATTTCTCGATGCTATTTTGTAGCGCTTGCGCAAGAAAGATAGCCTAAATTGTTCATCCGCAACTCAACCACGATGCTAATCATTTTCATGTGGAACTCTCGACCAATCCCAATCGAGAATCTGGTCCACACCCAAAAAAAATGTCTGCTGCTAGCCTAACCTGACGTGAGCCAAAGAAGTTGCGATTGTGGCATTCCAATCTATTTTCGGAATATTTTAAAGGATTTATTGGCACTCTGACTTCAAGTGTTCTTCGACAACAGGGCGACCAATTTTCCGTGAAAATCAGTGCGACATGTTACCGTCTGGGGGGATCTGCGAGACTGTTGACGTCAGCAGACCATGTGACAGTGTTTAATGCGGCATATAAAAACACAGTGATTTGGCGGTTTTCCCGCAATTATTTACCAACACTCCACGCACCAAGGTTGTGTACCACGAACTGCTTGGAGACAGAAATCAAAATCTCATAGTCACGAGTAGAAGAAAACTGCAACTGCAGACGTTATTTGACCTTTACCGGTGATCTTGCAAAGGTGTGACTTTTGTGAAGCGCCCGCCCCCTTTTACACCGGAGTTTCGGTTCGATCAGCCACGATCGAGTTGTCTTCATTGACGAAATTCGGATAAACAAAAATGATGAGCGAAAAGCGAAAACAGGTAAAAAAATGTGAAATTGTAGGTTGCTATTCACACACGCACAGTAATGTAATGCACAAAGTGTGAAGTTCTTTCAATTTTTTTGAATGTGTGAGATCTGCTGAACGTATCGAGATGTACGGAGTTCAATTCCGTTTGATGAGTTAGAATTTTTTTGGTGCCTAATTCTTCGTTTCGCTGTTCAATTTTTTCAAGTTTTATGCCATTTCTCCATTAAACTGACAGATGCTTTTTGCGCTTAATATGTTAAAAGGTGATTTTTCCCAAATCGAAAAGTTAATGTAACCAATTTTAAAACGATCAGTTGTGCAGTGAATTCGAATTCAGCTATTCCTTTTATTTCTGGGTCATCCGTCCAATGAAATCTGGTCTGGAATGTTGGAATTTCAATTCGAGGAGTCACACACCAGTATTTTAGAAAGACAGTTAATTAAATTGACAGTTTGGGAATTATTAATTTGATTTAATAATGAATTGCTTCCTCAATTAAATGCCCACGTGTTTACTTTAACATCTAGAATTTTAACACTTGCAATAAATGCGGTTAACGAACACGTATTGCAATGGTTAGCTTTCGCAAGACGTCATTCGCTTATTGCATTTGCACACCTTGCACAGAATATCGGTGGACGGTGAAATATGTGTAGCGATAATTAATAGTTTTCCGGTGTTTCTTTTTAAGAGTCCTCTTTGCCGACTTCATCTGATAGCGACGGCATTATCATTCAATTTCACTGTACTCGATAAATGTCAACATTGCCGCCTCTAAGTAAAACTGGTCGATATACGTTCTAGAGAAACTTTTGAAGGTTTTTGAAGCCCTATATGATAGAATGGATAGGAGTTGTACCTATAAATTTAATGTCATCCTCTTAGAGCGATAGAAGTGATAGAAAACAACAGTGTCACTGTATTTCAGAATTGCTAATCGCTTTTTTAAGTGGTTTGATTTTTCTGAAGTGACAACAGAATGAGAGTTGAAAGACTGACTGTTAAACATTTATAAATATTATTTATGACAAAGAAATGATAAATGTCGCCCTATCTATTTGAACCAAATCTATTTAAACACGAACAAAAATCTGAAACAAAAGTTTAGAACGTCTTCTCGCAGTCCAGTTGGTTGATGGACTGGTTAGAATTCCGGAGCTTGTTTTATTTTTTTATTCAAACTATTGTGCGAATTATTAGCCAAAATTATCCGTAATTTATATTTTCTGAAAGAAATTTGGTTATTGAATTAAATATCTCGTGCTTGGTACGATATTTTTATTATTGCTTTATTTCAATTCATGGTATTATTTTTGTTTTCGTTAAGTTACAGTTTCATAAAACGAAACTAATGATTTCGTTAAGACTGAAATCTTGCTGGTACTTGCGATCGGCCATTGTCCATCTCCGGACGTCTCCATCGCTATTAGTCTTTCAACTGTCAGCATATCATTTCAGATACCTGAAAAGCGGACCTGAACGAACCGGAACCGGTTTCGAGATTGCAGATATCGTAAAACTAAATTATCGCTTCCCATGCAAGCAACACCAATGCTACACTCTTTTAAAGTAACATGCTGCCCTGGCTTCGCTCAAAGTCTGCTTTTTCATTGCCACACCCGCCATTCATTTAAAGAAAAAATAGTGTACGGAATTTGAAGTAATTAATTTTATGTTAACGTAAAAAAGATAATTTTGGAGAAAAATTAGACCTATGGGGTTGAATAAAGCTAATCAACTGTTATAAACATGTCAAACAAGGCTCGGCTCGAATAAGAAATATTTTTTACATGCAAATCAAGTGAGTTCATATGTTGTGCACTCAAAGGGATTTACAGGAACAGGTTTTAATTAATTCCGGGAAACGGTCGAGGAAAAACCAGGTCTGAATGGCTTCTATACGTCAAAGGCTGAATATTACTGGCTGTTACGTTCAAGGCCATATGTTTAGATCGCCTGCAAAACCGTAGTTCAAAAGAATTGCCAACGCAATTCAAACCCATGTGCCATACATTGTATGTATTACATGTACCATATGTATCTTTATGATGTACAGTGTATATTTATACATTAATATCATCGCCACACCGGTCGGCCTTGCACATATCAGTGCGACTCGTGCATTATCCGATGTCCATTATTCAATATTGGGGTACAGCTTTTATTCCTGGAGGTTGCTACTGCCAGTTGTCTTGTCTCCAAGGGGTTGTAAAGGTCTGTAATTCCCGAGTTCGATTCGCTAGCATTGAAGCTTTGAGGATAGAATATACATAAATGTATTTTTTAACTACTTTTTTTAAGGGGGATCGTTTGTTAGAAAATTGTTTCTGTAATTTATTCTTTGGTGGTGCTGCCACCGGAACCGATTGAAGTATCACTTCTTGGGGTAACATCTGTTGGAGGTGCTGACCTATCCTAACGCCATCAAAACTGACACGAAATGGTATTTTATTTTGTTTGCTGGTCAGGCGGCGCCACACGTTTTGGCGCGAGAAGCGTTCATCTCTTAATTATCTGCCAAGTTCGCATTTAGTTTCATCATAAATATGAAATGGATCGTCGACGCCAAACCATGTTTATACAGGGGGAAGGGGGGCTTGCTTCGGTGTACACGTTTTTTGGCTGCCGTTGTTAATACAAACATTATATCTAATTAAATAGAGCTCGATCATGCGCGAAAGACAATGGCCATTTTGTTTGTAACGAGAGAGACTATGATGGCTTTGTTCTACCAGAGGAGCACGAAATTAAATCTCCAATTAAGTTTGAGGAAGAGCTCTCGCCGGTCCCTTCTCCTAAACAATTTTGGCACCATTCATTGCCAGATTGATCATTCGGGACGAAAAAACTCATCTTTCAGGGTCGTTAAAGAATCGTAGACGCTTATTTTATCCGCTTTCTCTACACGGTCTTATGTCAACCATGACTGTGTTTGCTTCAAAAGTTGTTCTTTCGTAAAATTGTGTTATGTAATTGCAGAATTGTGAAATGATCTATGAGCCGTTTCATAATATATTTTTTACTTTTGTAACCGACTTGAAGTTAATGGTTTTTTGGGTTAATGTGAACTTGGAGAAACTCTTGTCAGTTGGTTGTCTGCCCCTAGCGGCGACAAAGGAAATCAAATGTTTTATAATGGAATCTGCAAAAATGGAAAACTAAGAACATAACAATTTCTAACGCTCTTCCAAAAATGGCAACTACAACACTCCTAATTTTTTTAATTTCTCAAGAATAAAGAAAAATAATTATTTTTCGTGAATTTTCGTTTTGTAATGCGACTAATACCGACAATGACAAAAATTTAAAATTGCTTTAAGTATAGTGATAGACTCGTTTCAAGAAGTTAGTGCCCAGGAATAGGTTTTGGCTGTCGCCGCCGTCGCTGCCACTGTTCTCATTTGTTGGCGTTTTTGTTTTCCCGTTTTGCAGATTGACGAGATTCTGAAGGAGCTGGTGCTGAGCCACGCTCAGATTGTGGAGGTGGGCGCCAAACTGATGACTGAGATGAAACGGGGGCTGTCGAGGGCCACTAACGCCGAGGCCTGCGTCAAGATGTTCCCCACCTACGTCCGCAACCTGCCCAACGGCAAAGGTAAATTGAAACTGACTAATAAAAACTTTCCTTGTGCGGGGATGTTCCAGACAGTTCGTTGTAGTTACAGGATAGATCGATAATCGATCTGAGAACTATCTACAGAATTTTTTTTTAACTTTTGCTCGTTGAGGTGCGACGGTCTTGTGTTAATTCCCGACGCTGATTTATTAGATCCCGGGGTACCGATGAAAATGTGCCTTTCTCGTTGTGTTACAGCACAGAGAAGGAACTACAGAATTTGTAGTGCACAGATTCTTTTATTTTTGGTTTTTTCGATAATAAAAATAATTAAGCTTCATTGTATGTCATCCTTGAGAAGCGTAAAGGTTCACCTTTGGTCAGATATATATCAAGTACGAGCAATTCGTATCCGCCTGAGCGCTGTATAAATTTTTTATCATTAATTTATTGTCCCGATATTTCATAAAGATATGCTCATTGTTGTCCATGGTTTCAGTCAATAAATGTGACACTTCTACCTGTACCTGTATATGAACTTCACATGGTTATCAAATAACTAAAATAGTGTTGTCAACACATGGATAATATTTTACTCAAACCAGGTGTATATTTCTGCGGTATAGCGATAGGAACTTGTCTTGAACTGATATTTACAACAATTTGAGCTGTAGTTGGTCTTTTCATGTAGAAACTTTCAAATGTAGGATTTTTTTATGATTATTTGATTTCAATAATGTACTGTATTTATGATTAAATTGAAATTCAGTAATTTTTTCATTTTTCAATTATATGCGCTTCTGATTTTGTGTGGAGTGAAGCTTGAAATAGTCTCGTTAAAAGGGGGAGGAGTAAGAGGGCTGGTCGGCAGTCTGGTACTGAATGTAACTGAATAAACTGGTTTCGTTTCATTAAGTAGTAGTTTTTGTGTTCGCATAAACGGATGTGTCATGAATGTCACGTAGGTTACGGCATTCTTGTGCGTCGGGGAATTTGATTCTTTGTCACAGACGTTGCTGTCGTTTGTCGGCTGTCTGATGATCGAAAAGATAAATTCTCGTATATTTAGGTCAATGTCGCCGTTAATTTTATTTAGTTCGACAGGCGTCGACGGTGGCGAGATGGCGCCACATTCACTGCTGAGCGGAGAAGCCTATACGGCGAGATTTGAGATGTTTACCGACTTCATTCGAATGCACCTTCGCGTCATACGGCCTCATCGAAGTTTTTTGACAGCCAATTTAATCAGATTCATGACGTACGATTCTTAAATATGGACCCATAATGGCAAGCTCGGCAACCCTCTTTCAGTCCTCCTACATGGCGGTTGATGATGTCTGTTGAATGACGTGTTAGCCATTCATGTTTCTGTCGAATGCGTAGCGCATATATTTGCGAAGGTTCTGCATTGAGCAACGCCGATGGTTTGTTTAAAGGTCACCCAGGGACAGCGTTAATGTATGACAGTTTCCGCTGTGACGAAATTGCGTGCTGTTCTGATTTCGATTAATGCTAAAGGCCAGTTCTGATACTCTTTCAACACTAAAAATTTTCCAAATTCGTCATCAAATATTGGAACTGTTTTGTTATTTGATACAGGAATTCATAGTTCAGTGTACATGACCAATGACGAATAATGTTGTTGACATTGATCGGTTTCATTCGTTGGAAGCTAACCAACCAATACTTTAACAGTTGAATTGAAATTTAGGAACAGCAAAACCGGTGTTAATCGGCATCTGATGAGGTTCCAGAGAAATCTGTTGATTAAAAAACTGGGACTTGTTTTTGTTTGCAAGATTGTCAGAGATCTATAAAGAGGGTCAACTTTTTTATCTCGCCTTAGCCCCGATCAGAATCTGGGCATGTCAACCGGACACAATATGTCACGGCACGGAAAGTTATTTCCGAACTGACCAATGAGTGAGCGTCGCGTTATCTGTTGAATCTGAATGAAGTGCGCGCGTGTTGAAGCTCTCGAAACGAGCGTGTTTACAAGAGGTTTTCCTGGTTTCTGTCTCCCGCAAATGTCAATTGGAATTAGTCATTGGCACTCAACCCGGAACCCGGATTGGAGATATACTGGGAAATAAATAACCATCTCCGGGAATGAACTAACTACTTGTATAAAATTTATTGGGGTTCACTCGGGCATGGTCTCGAGTATAGGTTCATTTTTGTGCTCACGGTCCAATCAGGAGTGTAACTTTATCTGATGTACTTCCTCTTCGACGAAAAATATGTATTTATCTGATATGAATCGTGCAGATTGCGATTGTTGATGTTGATATTGCATGGTGCTGACCAATGAAAATCGCAAATTCGGAGAATTTGGCTATCTCCCAATGTCAAATTGAGCCCACATATATTTTTATTTCGCAGGTTATTCTAAACTTTTTTAATAAGTGTCTTTTAATTTTTTGACAACAATTTGCAGTTGGTATTGGAAACCTAAAAAAGTGACACTAAATAGAAGTCGTCAAAAATGCTAAATTTCAGAAATTGTATAAACTTTGAGCATGGTTTGATAGGACGTATGTGTGAAGTCGGAAATGGTGACCATTTTGAAACAAAAATAAATAGAACTGTATTTAATGTTGAAGCTTTTTTATGGCCTCCAAATAAGAAGGATGTCTTTTAGAAGAGGCGTCTGAAATTGAGACATATTTGGGTTTAGATAGAACAAAGTTTATTTCTCTTCAAATTACAATATTTGAGACAATTATTAGAGCGCATCACTAGATCTAGCTCATGGTAATTGTGAAAATATCAGTCGCCGAAAATGACTTGAAAAGATTATACTACATTTAAGTTGCCTCTAGCCGCAGTGAAATGTGTGTATTGCTCTATCGTCTCTTATACAATGTAACAATATAATACTGTACACTATACTATGAATCAATTTTATTCACCTGCGACCATTATCCAGCCATTGCTTCTAATAAAATTAAAACCATGTACCCTTGTTTCTGTCTTGAGAACAGAAAATGAAATGTGTCATTTTAATGAAAATTATCATTTCTGCGTATGACGACGCGATTCTTGTCCTGTTGTCCGTTGTGCAGCGACCGTTTCAAACAAAACATTACTTACTTACTTTACCCTTACTTTACTATGCCGATAATGTATTTATAGCATATGCCTGAATTTATTTCAGAGAGCGGTCGGTTCTTGGCGTTGGACCTGGGCGGAACCAATTTTCGTGTGCTGCTCATCGAGCTGGACTCGGGCAAGGTGAACATGGACAGCAAGATCTTCGCCATCCCGCAACAGATCATGCTCGGAACCGGAGTACAGGTGTGGAGACCGCCCTATTGCATTCGCAAATTAGCGATAACCTGTTATGATCCACCTGTATTAACTATTATAAAAAATGTAGTAACTTCTGTAAAATAAAGCAAGTACGTCCTTTGGAGGAGACTGTATAGCAAATATTTATTGAAAAATGAAGGGACTGTACTGTAACGCTCCCTGCGTCTGATGTTTCTCTTGATTAGCTATTCGATCACATCGCCGACTGTCTGGCCCACTTCATCGAGGACTTCCACTTGATAGGCGAGCAACTGCCGCTGGGATTCACCTTCTCGTTTCCCTGCCGCCAAGAGGGTCTGACCAGCGCACGACTTGTCACCTGGACCAAGGGATTCAGTTGCTCTGGTGTGCAGGGCAACGACGTCGTCACCTTGCTCAGGGAGGCACTGAAACGACGATCGGTACGTTCATCCACACCTCCCTCTTGACCTTAATTCAGGTTTGTGCTCTAGCATTAATCAGGTCATTACTGTAGCTGTCATACAGGTGTTTAGCATTAATAATTTGTTATTCCGCTTTTTCCATGATAGTAAAAAAATACATTTTTATCATTTTGTGTAGGACGTGAAAATCGATGTGGTGGCCTTGGTGAACGATACAACTGGGACGCTCATGTCGTGTGCCTACAAAAATCCTACCTGCAGAGTTGGCGTTATCGTCGGTATGGCGACTACTTTATTTGAAAAAAAAATTGACGTCTACAGTATAATATTCTATATAGATGTCGCTAAAATTACTGTCACAGTAATATGATGTTACTGGCAATTCCAGCTACCTAGCAACTGATTGAGCATATGCTTGCGGAAGTCGCGAATAAGAGTAACATTTTTGTGTTCTACATTGTGTAAGACTTTGATGTCTGTCGTTAATATGATACGTGTAGATAAGCTTGACATGGGGTTGATTGATTTGTTGTTTTCCAGGTACGGGTACAAATGCGTGCTACACGGAGGCGCTGGAGAACGTTGAGATCTGGGAGGAGGACCGCGATGAGCCCAAGCAGGTGATAATCAACACGGAGTGGGGTGCGTTCGGATCTCAAGGCGAACTGGATTTCATTCGCACAGAACACGACAGGGTCATTGACAAGAACTCGCTCAACGTCGGACAACAAATGTACGTGCAAATTTATCACTGTTCATGGGGTAGTTCTATTTTTTTGGTTCCAAGTAATTCCAAGTATTCCAGGAAGGTTCTCGTGAATGACAACAACAAATCACATTTGAATGGTTCTTTTGTGCCTTTTTTTTAATTCACTGAAGTGTATATCACAACTGGAGTTTCTGTACCCCTCTCAGTGCTTAGGCACTATGTGAAAGGCATATGCATTTTAAACTTGTGCTCGGCCAATCTCGTTTGTTTTTCCATTTACAGATATGAAAAAATGATATCCGGCATGTACATGGGCGAATTGGTCAGACTGGTGCTGCTACAACTCATCGAAAAGAATCTGCTGTTTGGCGGAAAGGCTTCACTTCTGCTGCAGGGCAAGGAGAGATTCTATACTAAATACGTCTCTGAGATCGAAAGGTGAGGTCAATACCTTTATTTGATAAGCTTAGCTGCCTCGAATGCGTGAGCCGTTCAGGTTTGACTATTCTCCCAAAATTACAATTGCTAATATTATATACACCTGTTAAATATTGACTAAATTAACAGTTAAGATTAATTTTTAATAGTTAACTTTATAAATGTTTCTAACAGACAGGGATGCCGTTTATGCCTTAAAAATGAACTTTATTTCATTAACCACCGATATTATTAAAAATTATTCAAATCGTTCATCATTATTATTTGACCGTTGGCCGTTTGTGGAAATTTTGCGAATGAGAAAATTATTTTATTGGAAGTTCGTCTAAAGTATTATTCCAGCCAACTGATTCAGTAGCTTCGCGCAATTTTTGTTGCAGTGAACCCGGTCTCAACAACACGAAACAAGTTCTGGAGGAGCTCGGCATCAACAACGCCACCAAGGAGGAATGTGAAATTGTGAAAAACGTGTGCGAGGTAGTCTCCACCAGAGCGGCGCACCTGACGGCTGCAGGTAGGAACCGCCTTTCCTTATCGAATCCCATGCAATGTTAATCGATCGTGTAAATCGACTGATGTCGCGTGAAAGCAACAATGTGTTTGGTGAGGCGCGAAGGATAAAATAATGGATCGTCCTCCACAGATTCGGAGCACACCGTTTATGCATAAAACATAAAATACTGATACAGTAACCAACTGGCCACCATTTGTTGTTCGCAACGGCTGCTGTTCAATCGGGGGCAGTAGCTGGTGTGCCAGTCATCAAGTGACTGTCGGGGAATGTCAACTAAACATCTTCCCAGGACAGTCTCATCTCTCTGGGTGAACATGGAAACTGAATTGAGCAGCACTTAGCACCCAGCGAAAAGAATGCGCACTTCTACTGTCTATGCTGCACGTTATCTTTAGACAAAATTAGTTGGTGTCGATTTTAGAAGTTAAGCTAAGGCATACTCAAATCTAGATTTTGTTAGGGCTCGCTGCAATTCTGCGAACAATTCCATATTTGAGAAGAGCTGGCCCCTGTTACGCCGTTCTGGTTGGATTGGCGTTCAGATTGCTTAAATTGATATTCTTCACAGTTACATTGTAAATTATTCAGTTACATTGTAAATTATTGTTTCAGCTATCTACGTTTTTGCATTTCTTGTAATGTTTCAGGTTTTGAATCTCGCTCCATGAGTATTGTGATTACAATTACAATTATAATATGTACCCACAAGCAGCGCACAAGAGATGGGACTATGGCGGTGGTCGAACGACCAGTTGTATCTGAGATATTTGTTAAGGAGGTCCAGAACTAGAACCCCCCAGGAGGCGACCTGGTAA
>JAQGBY010003893.1:0-17967 GCA_034698785.1 Mycogona germanica | reverse complement strand
ATTTTATTGGAATTGGTTTATTTCTCTTCTTAAAATAATATCTGTCTCGGCGTGTTCCAGAACACTATCTATTTAAATGATTTTTATTTTTCCAGAACTCCAATTGGAATTTCATTTAAAATTGGCTGCACCAATTGGCTCGACGGATTTAATGGCATCAACAATGAAGGAATCCTGTTAGTCATGGTAAAAGATTTTGACGTTGCTGTGGTGAAGTGGAAAGAAGAGCTTACTTGTCCTCAAGATTGTGATAATGAGTGAAACTGGTCATATTTAAACTACAATGCACGAATTATTTTATTCCGTAATAAACAGGAGAAAAGAATGAAACATGGAGACAATTATAAAAAAGTGGCTCCTAGATGAAATATAAGAAATGAAAAAGTGTGCTTGCCAAACCGGGAAAAAACGAACTTGTTCACAAGCAATTTACATGTCTACCTGCAATTGCACCATAGCAATATCGCAATCAGATTACATGTGAACATGAAAAAAATATTTTAGAAACCAAAATTAATATATCTTACAAATATAGACAAGAAGATCACCAAGTGTTACTTGAAACATGGTGGAAACTAGAATACAAGCGACAATATCGATCCACATAAAATTATTAGTCAGTTGTAACACCATGGCTACTACCAAGCGGCATGAACAAAATGAGACCCCAAGTTTGCATTTTGTCTGACTAGTCCAACATGACATCTCGTCACACTTAGGTTTGTCTGCCAGCCCTTTCCTGCTACCGGGGCTATTAGCAAGACTCATTTCAATAACTATAAAAAAGGATTTTTAAAAGAAATATTAAAATCATGCAACTTGCTTGTCGTACTCATGACCTGTCTGGTAAATGAGATCTAGTTCATACCCCGGATGCAAAACATATTGACCTTGGCCCAGAGCATTAAGACTATTTAAAGTGCGAGTGCCGATTGTTCATAATAAAAATAAATAATAAACAGAACAACTAATGACTCGTCAAGGTAAAATTGCAAGCAACTTTCAAAGCAACTAAATTCTTTTGAACGGCAAAATATTAGGAAACGCATGAGGTTAAGTGACCAAGAACATGACTCGTGCATGCCAAATTACGATCCAGATTGGATGATACGGGTACTTGCTTTCAAATTTTTAAACAACTTGGACCATACCTTCCTCCCCCCTCATAGTATGAAAAATCGAGCAAGACAACTTGCATGACTAACTTAAGGAAGGTTAGTGTATTCGTAAATTGACGGCAAGACATGCTGCCTTCCTGAGAAGATGCTTCCTTCCCCCATCCAAGTACATCATGCGCCCCTCTATCATTTACTCGTAAATTGGCATCACGTGTTCCAAAAAAATATTAAAAATGCCAAACTGGATTGCATCTAGCTCTGTCTCGAGTGACCAGTGTTCTTGTGGGACCAACTGGGGCCGCTTGACGAGCCAGAACCGCGTCGATCGGGGCCCAAGTGAGAAGTGCCGGCAGATGATGGAGAGCCAATTGACGTCCGGTCATGTTGGTAGCCACGAATGGGACGTCCGCCATACTCGTGTTCCTGTCTGTAGCCACCGTGCATGGCGTCTCTTCCACCCACATGGCTCATGGTCGTCTTTTGCGCGCCAGCGCCACCACCAGACTGCGACTCGTGGAAACCTCGACCATGGCTCATTAGCGATGATTTGCCACCGGTAAAAGAGGGGAACTTGTCCCACATCTGACACAGAGATTCACCGACTGAGGGTTCCAGTTCCTGTATATTTCAAACCAAGCATAACGATCAATTTATAGATTGGGGTCGTCTGGGTCATTCTTTCAATATCCACATAGCCACGGTAGAGTGGACTCTACTCTTCCCTCTAAACGAGCCTTAATGAATTCCAGAAATACAAGCTGGAGCAACCAACCTGGCCATCTCGACTGATTTGGACTTTCCTGTTATCGTTCCACGGGTTCTGCAGGTGACGGGTACTTTGAAATGGCATGTTTCCGCTACAAAGAGGTTGTTTTAAAATAGTTTATCTACCAGTGGCGAGTGGGACAGTTTTTAAAATAATGTCATACAAACTTATTATCTAAACTGGATAATTGATTTAGAAATACCTCTTGATCCACTCGATCTTGTAGGCGGTTCCAGAATTTGGCATGGGAAACTCTGGCAACCTTTCCGACGTGGTTTCCGCCGCCAATCGCGCGTAACCTTGGAAGTGGCCGCTGCCTTGCACGGAAAAGATCAGATAGACCACCTTCTCTTCCTAGAAGCATAAAATCAAATTGTAAAATATACGTCAATTTGCAATTTCTAGAATCCGAACCAAGTACACATTACTGTTCGGCCTACGTTTGTGATATATACCTTGATAAAATGTTGGAGTTTACGTTCAGTGGACGTGGAAAAAATCCACAGGCCCCTGTTGAGCGACGTCTCTATCACCTTCTGGGAGCTGCCCTTGATGATGAAATATTTGGTCGGCAGATTCGAAGTAGATGCACCAGTGGGATCCTTCTCGCATGGCGAGCCAGAGTAGGTGGGGCTGTGGCAGGGGCTCATGGGAGAACCATCACACACACTGCTGGTGGATCGAACCGAGCTCGAATCTGACTTCTCGTCAGACCCCTTAACAGGAACTGTGTTTTTAAAAAAGAACGGACAAATATAATTTTAGAAATTTATATTCTTAAAAGTCGAGTCGTCTAAAACTGAGCGGCTGTGTTAGTCAAGATACTATTTGAATTCTGTAAACTAGAAAACTCTGCATGTTACATAATTATCACTTCAAGATAGACAAAGAAGGGAGAAATGAAAATGCAACCTACCAGTTTCCTTCTTGGCTAGGACGGTTGAAGCAGCAGGTCTCCTCAGGGGACGAATAATTGACTCGTCCGTCTTGTCGCTGTCTACCGAGCTGGGTCGGGCACTAGCACTGTGAATGGGTGTGCTGGAAAGATAGTCGGTGGACATTGGACGCGGCCGTTGGCCAACGCCAGGCGGCTGTTGTAAGCCCAACGCCTGCTCTTCGCTACTGATGACGCTAATGATGGTGCGCACCACCGCCTCGTCCACCTGCGACCATGGTTTGGACGGAGCGCGGATTCGACGCAGAAACAGTGAGTGCCACTTCTGACGGAGCTGTAGGGCAAGGTGGGCCGCCTACCAAGTAACAGAAAACCAAAATTATTCGTTAGATTAATATAGTTGAGGTGGGGCTTGCTCAGAGTCAATTATTCTGTGGTGTCACTTGTTATTTTTTGTCCAGATTACTGATCCAGTACATAAAAATACTCTACCAAGAGAAATTGACGACAAATGTACGATTTAAATCTGAGCTCAATTATACCATGACGCGATGACACCTTTAGCACATGCAGTCTGGAAATAGCTCACCTCCGAGTCAACTCGAAATGAAATCCAATCGTCCAGCTTGAGCATGGTCTTTTGCCCTTCGCCCCTCTCCTCAAATTCACTGTCACTGTTGCTGTCCTGATAGCAGTCTCCGTTACCACCAGCTATGAAAGAATTACAATAAGCTAAATAATGCGCAGATAAACGACCTACTCAGCACTTTTTATAGTGCAAAATAGTGATCAAGAATGAATCCGCAGAATATATTGCATAAAAAAATGGTGTTGGGTTCAAATAGCGTTGAATTGAACACAAAGGAGATGCGCACCAGAGTTGTCAGCTTCGGAGATGGCGTCCAACGGCAACCGTGACGGTCCTGCAAAGAGTGCGATGGTCACAGGAGTGACTAACGTGCAGCAGCGCGCGTAGGCTAGATGCTCACTGCGCGTCATCTCCTCATAGATGAACCAGTCGGACGGCAGATTCTCCACCACCTGAGCGTGGGCAGCGGCAACCGTCATTTTGGGGATCTGTGACATTTCGGTCAGCACAGACGACGGGTGGAATCGCACCTTGCTCTCCTTCCTTCGCAAATGCATAAAAACATGTTCCATATATTGAACGCATCCAACTCCTCCAAGTCATCCGAATTTTGGTTCAGTCAGTCAGATATTCAAAACAAGATCACACCTAAATACTTGACAGATGGAGACTCGAGATAACAAATCTCACAACTTAACATGCACAGCTTCATTTTATCAAGATTGGTGGCAAAAATGAAATCTCATGTAACATGAGAATAATTTCCATCTTAATTGCTAAGTTCCAGTTTTTAAAAAAATGGGAAACTTACTGGGCAATCAACTTCATGCGATCCCGGTCGATACGGATTAGATTGGGATAAGTACCAGCCACCAGTGCCGCCTTGACCACAGCCCAGTTTTCGGAATTGGAATTGAGATCGCGTATGTCTCCCCCTCCTCGGGCCCGCACGAATCCCGAAGCACGCAACTGACCCAGAAGCTGAGTCCTGAAAAAGAAAAAAACTAGTCATTCCACGGACCTTTGCACGATCGATTTCGACAATCGATGAGAATCGCACAATCGATTGAAAAAAGCATCTACATAAATTAAGCACCGACCTCATACCGACAATCATTTCCATTGTGGACGAAGATAAGAAATTCTTATCGCAGAACGGTTTCTCCCAACCATCACAGCAAGCCTTTTGCCAAGCCTGCCAACACATTAATGTAGAAAAATAAATTGAAATTGATCCATAATTATTTGTCCATTTTCCATAACTATTCAGAAAAAAGTATTTTGTGAAAAACAATAATTCAATTGAAAAGAGCTCCCAAAAAACGCTCCTCTTTTCCAACAATATAGTAGTGGCTGTGATGTGTACTCAAAAAGTAAAAATAGAAGTACAATTTTCCGGCATGAAATAATATTTAAACAAAATGATTTTAATTACCTGAAAGGCTCTCAGCAGCGTGATGTGGTCGCTGAAAGTGCCGGCTGCCAATTTTCGTCGGTTGGCTGCGGCCAACTTCTTATCGGTCGCCTTGTTGGGCAAGGTAACTAAGAAACATTGCATAAGATGGTTAATTTTTCTAAAATTAGATACTCGGTAAAAAGGAATCAAATGCAAGGATGTGAGCCTGAACGTACACGGATCCTTGTAAGCCAAAGCGCATACGATCGTCAGAATTGGGTCGAGACACTTAAGGATGACCGAATAGAGAACCATCTTGCCGAGGCGAGGGTCTATTGGAAGATCCAGAAGGTGGTGCGATAGCTCGGTAAGTCCCTCCCACGGGTCCAGAGCATCGATGCTCTTGAGAAGCTGCACGGCATTCCTGGTGACCATGAAAGCGGGGGGATCGGGAGCACGAGCCAGAAAGTCAGCGATTGGAGTGTTTGGAGGCGCAAGTAGTTTGGTGTGGAGGCAGAGGTCCTGCACGATTCAAAAATATTAAAGTGGTATACTCAATTAACCAATGTCAGTGTCGATTAAGAAAAGGTTCATGTAGGGAATAGCCATACAGGACAATCTATACTTCTACTCGTGGCTTCTTCAACACTATTCGAGAAGAATATCGTCGCACCACAAATCGGTTTCTAAAACAACTGGTTTTTCGACGTACTCGTCGCCATTAATATATTAAAAATCACGTTGAAAGAGAACACCAACTTTATAAGCAGACTCAATCTCATAAAATTTAATTGCTTAAAATGTAATAAAAATTCATGTAATCAGAATTTCTAAAAATTATACCTGAAGTGGAACTCTGAGAATTTCCGGTTGTTGAAATTCCTGCATGCTCTTGAAACGAATCCGACTGAAGAGGTGGTAGCACACACCGGGATTGCACCTTCCCGCTCGTCCTTTACGCTGCAGACTGCTGGCCTTGGACACCCACACGGACCGCAGTGATGAGATGCCCGCAATGGCGTCAAAAGATTTCTGACAGGCGGAATTGCAAATAGGCAGGTGTTCAATGGAGAGGCATGAGGCACTTAACAACAATTGATATCTATCAATCAATTCACGGCTAATTTTCTTTTCACCAGGTATAAGTCAAACGAACCTCTTTTATTTTTCCTGAGTCGATAACGAAGACCACATCGTTGAACGTGACGCTTGTTTCTGCTATATTTGTTGACAAGATCTGCGTGGAAAAAGACGAATTAGCGAATTTAGTTTTTGTTGAACTCTCATAACAATAATTAAAGAGTTCCTATAATGTCGGAGAAATAATGACATTCTGTTTACCTTAAAAATTATTCGTGCAACAAGAATAGTCAAAATAAACAACATTATCATAAATTTGGAGACATCACACTCACAATTTTACGAACTCCATGCGGGGCATTCCTGAAAACTCGTTTTTGATCAAACGAATGCATACTCGAGTGCAGGGTGAACAAAATATACCTAAACAGAAAATTTAATGCAATTGAAACCTCCTGTTTTTTTACTTGCAATTTGAGTACGTTAACAATTATATCGCTCTTGCCCTTACTTGCTAGAGTCTGAAAATCGTTTGTCCTCAGTCATTATCCGGTCTCGAATAGTGACGATCTCGTCGTAGCCAGGAAGGAACACGAGAACAGCGCCTGCAATGATTATAACAATTATAAAAAATTTGGGCTGACTGAAGAAGGGAAAAGACATATAAACGAGTAAGTCAAAAATTACCTTCTTTCTGGCAAGTAAGAATTTGATGCAATAGACAAAGCACCAGCTCAATATCTACTTTTTCATCGTCGAAACAATGATGGTAGACATCCAGCAACATTTTCTCCTCGGTTCCTATGTCCATTCCTTCGACTTTGTTAATTAGATCAGACATGTTGCTGTAAGAGGTCTCACAGGCGGTTCTAACAACAAACAATTCAAACTTGAATTAGATTGAGATTATTTTTTCAACCCATCAGCCAGTCTATAAAATCTAATTATTATTAATTTTTTTAAAAAATGAACTTAGGTATAATCCTCTTAGTATTCTAAACTTGAGCTTTGCAAAATCAAAACACATATAAATTTTAATGTTTGGAAAAATTCCTTATTTCATATTAATTTACTTTATGAAAGTCATGCAACGTGTAGAACATTTCTTAAATAATTTAATCGCAGCAATTGGTTGCGAATGTCTGCTCACATGTGCGCTTCCAAAATTTCGACGATGTCGTTTCTGTTGAAATTCCGGGCCCAGTCTAGCGCAGCCCAATCGTTCGACGCCCGAACGTCTACGTTGGCACCCAAATTGAGCAAATGCTCGACAGTAGCCGCACAACCTCTGCCAGCAGCCACCATCAATGCGGTGACTCCAGTTTCACTGTGCTGATGGTCAACTACAATTAGCACAATGATTAGTGGTGGGTCCATTTTGGGGCAGTGCACATCAATTTAAAATAAAATAATTTAATCTCACCACAAACATTCTCGCTGACAATCAAATAGAGCATGGTGGCGAACGAATCGGAAGCCCCTTTGAGCCAAGCCTCACCAATACATTTTTCCATTTCCACGATGACACTGTGCATCGGTTCGACTCGGCTACTGGTGGAGGCCTAAACGAGTTAACGGAATTGTTGTATGCACTCATTTAAATTATAAAGCTGTAAAAAAAAAATGGTTTGGCCATCTCACCTCCGCTCGCGAACTGGGAGGAACCGGAGCAACTCTCTCGGAGCGCTGATCCTGTTCGCCGGATCGATCTTCGGGGTCCAGCGAACACCAGGCAGACAACTTCTTCTTCTGGTTCTGTTTCTTTCCCATCTCGCTTTTATATTTCTCCATGGCCTTGTTAGTATAACCCGTGCTGTCAAACGTTCGCATTCACATAAAATGGGTATTTTAATTCATGAGGACGTAGCCCAAACAGAAATAAAGAAACATGAACCAGATTTTTGTTTTACCATTGCAGAACATCTTCTAAGAACAACTCCTGAACTTCGTACATTTTTCCTGGAACTGCAACGTGTTCATGAAATAATCGAATCAGAAACTCAATCACAACGACAAAATATAAAATGAAGGTAATGTAACTCACAAAAACAGCTCACCATTGACAACGGGACAGCCGTTGAAGTACTTAAGAAATAACTGCATATCCAACGCTGCGCTCATTAGTATTAACTTCAGGTTTCGAAATTTCGCCAACGAATCGCGCAATATGATCAAAAGAAAATCGGTAAACCTGTCCCGTTCGTGGATTTCATCCTAGGAACAAAAATAAAATCATCAAAGCCGGGCATGAATTAAATTCTGGAATTCGATTCTACATTTACAAGAAAGTCATATTTTGATCACCCCTAACACAAACGAAAATAAGTTTTCAATACTTACCACAATAATGTGAGTAACTGTAGCCAGCGCCGCATCACTTCCCATAAGCGTTCGAAGTAGCACCCCGGTTGTACAAAAGGTCAGCAGAGTTTTGGGCGAAACTCTAAACTTGGGGTAACGAATATGTAGGGAAACGAGACAATAAATTTAACGAAATAAAAAAGTATTTTTTATGTGCTTCGTACTAGACACTATGCGTTTAGTCTTACCGGCTCTCGAGTCGAATTTGGTAGCCGACTGTCTGCCCCACTTTCTCATCACGTTCGTTGGCTACACGCTCGGCAATGGTCAAAGCAGAAATACGTCTAGGTTGCGTGCAGATAATGCGGCACGGCTTCTTTTTGGCAGCGCAACTATTTAATATGAACTGCGGAACCTGAAAACGATTCAAATTTATATAATTTCTTTTATATCGAATGAAACGGCAAATTTGCTATGCACAGATTATGAATGTGTCCCCGTGGTGCTTCTTCACCCTTCAATTCATTGCCATTTTTTAATTATTCACCACCGTACGAAATGTACGGCTTGACCAGATTAAATCTATGATTTACCTGCGTGGTTTTTCCAGACCCAGTCTCACCGGCAACCAAGACCACCTGGTGGTGTTCAATGACGCTCACTATTTCTTCTTGCATGGGCCAGATAGGAAGGGATTCCTGGACGCTGACGTATTCAGAGTGGGCTCTGGGCGGCGGAATCTGTGGAATGCCGTTGTTTAGACGGCCGGTGGTGCGGTTTACATCGCGAGCTGGAAATGTGGGCAAAGTCACGATTAAAAATAAACACGAAATAAAATTGTCCTGATCATAAATGGTGCAGCTTGGGCATCCTGCCCAGGAAACTCAACAAGTCATCTTTATCTTATATTTATTGGAATGCCAACAAATTCTACGCTTAATTTAACTCAAACCGGTGTCTGTTGTCATCCACTATTCAGGCTATAGGCCTAAAAAATAATACATTATTTTTATACAAATATAGATGCTGAATATAAATAAATATTACCTTCGTCCAACATGAGGCGATCTCTTTCCGATAAGGGCACTAAGTCCTGACGTTCTTTATTGGTAACGGGAAATCGTTGTAGCAGTGTGATGATGTGCTGTCGGGAAGTTCTGACGAGTTGGAAAACTGCATCCGCTTGAACGATGGTGGAGCCATCCTTCTTATAGACTGTCAGAAAACGGGTAGCTCCCTTCCTGTGATAAGAAATTGGTTGTTCATTTAGGAAAAAAAAGATTGTTTATTAAAAGTTTTAAAAATTCCGCGTTGTTGGAGGAAGAAAATCATTAAGAATTGTTAGCCATTTTGGAGTAAATGAGCCCAATAATTCAAAACAATTTATTGATAGGTAATTTAATAATTTAGGTTAACTAAGTTTTCATTGATGGGGTACTAATAAAAAATGAGGATCATTTTTGTGTACATGGCACCTGCGCCTTAAATCTTGTATCGGGCAAATCGCGAATATTTTATACCCTCTGCTCTTAGACTTCAATCCGAGATTCTGGGCGTGAATGTGTATAAACGCACGCTCGGTGGACGTGAGCGACGAAGGAAATTCCAATTCTGTAAGAACAAATTTTTTTTAATGAGGGCTGACGGACAGAGCCGAACAATCAGGTCACGAATAAAATAATTTTGTTTAAAATGATGGCTCTCAAAATTCTAGTACCTTTCTGGTCTTCGGTAAGTCGAAATTTCTGGAGCGTGAGGGAAGCGGCGATCTTCAATTCCTCGCCCACACAAACGCCCTTCTTAGCTTTAGTCTTAGTCATGTCTTAGGATTTCTCAGTCAAAACCTTAAACCTTCAAAAAGAAACATGGTTGGACAATTCAGACAGTTTACTTTCAAACTTCCATTTCCATCGGTGGAAATTTTTGTGAAAACCACTGAGAATGACGTTTATTTAGCTCAGAGTATTAATATTTATTTATATAAGCGAGCACCTGTTACTCCAAAGCCCTTTGAATGGCGACACATACAGAAATAGGCAACGTAAAATTTCATTTGATATTGCAATTTTCAAAGACAGACAAACACTTAGGACGAGTTTGCTTGAAGCATAGGCCAATATTGTTGCGTGACATTATTTTTTTATGCAGTTCATGTTGTTTATGAAGGATTTGAAGGCGATGAGTTACCACAGCCTAACACGGCAATCTGTTAAACGCATCCGTGAGGTTGGCTAGCTTGGTCCGTAATAATTTTCGCACTGCAGTTGACATCACTTTCAGAATTTTCCAATCGCGTAACCAAACATTGGACACACTTCGATTCCTCACAAAAAGTAAATGTCACTGGGTAAACAATTTAGGTATTAATATTGTCACAAGGGAACTGTCAAAATATCAAACTCGCCCGTTCATGCATGCCGCGTTTGCATCTGAACTTAAAAGATGTTCGGGACAGGGAGCGTTTAAATGAAACTAGACCCGCCAGGTGGCGTGTGCTCATAAGTACGTTTAAGCAAATAAGTGTCACGCTTGCAGTGAAAATCATTGTCCCGGCGCGCCCCATTTCGAATGACTTCCAAAAGAGTCTACCCGGGAATAGATGCGATGGCAACTAAGGAGCTTGAGCGAACATTCCCAAAGATAATATTTCTTTTGAGCGGCAAAAGAAAGTCGGGAAAGGATTACATCGCGGCCAGAATACAGGAAAGGTAAGATTGGTGCCACATATCTACATAATTACTCACAAATTCTTGTTAAACAATCAATAACCACCACAACCGCATATCTCTTTCGCCAAATAAAATTATATGTGCGACAGTAGCGCCACTCTTGCAATAGAAATAGGTAGCGTGGCCCCTAGTGGCGACTTTGTGAAATTCAGTATCTCATAAGCTTAATATAGATATGAAAAGTTAGAATGCCTTGGATAATTTGTAGGCATTTCTCATGGCATCTAACCCTATCTATTTTCCATGTCTCAACATCTCAGCTTCTTTTATTTTGCGGCGCTCCAGCAAAAAGTTTATTTATTTTTCCCGGGAATTTTTGAACGAAGAGGAGACTCACAAAATTTTGTTGGGAGTTCAAAATTTGAGGTCTTGTGTGCTTTTTTTCCTCCGATTTTTATTATAAATAATTAAGCCTTGATATTTATTATAAAAAATGATTTTGTAAACACTATTACGAATATTTATTCCATCATAAAGTTAAAATTCGTAGCGGTGTTTTGTTGGAAGTGCACTGGCGACAACGGCATTAGAGAGTATCGACTTAATTGATACTCAATACTTTTATTTAGTATGATACTCAATACTTTTATTTAGTATATGAATTTCAACAGTTTTAATTAAAATAACTAATTATCCTTGCACTTATTTTTTTAATAAAAATATTTTATGTGTTATTTGACTACAGTATTAAAACTTTATTTGGGCTACTCGTAGGTTTGACTCCACTATTATTTTACGTCTTTCTGGTCCATTGAAGCTTCAGTATGCAAAGGTAATTACAAATGAATAAATTTCGTCTGTTCGTTTTGTTCCCTAAGCAATTCTTGAAAGCTGAAATGTGCTTGCTTGCACTGAAATTGCTTGAAATTGCACTTACCTGTTGCAATGACTAAAAAACTAATACATGAAAACGGATGGTTTTACTTAGGAAAACGGGTTGGATTACGAAAAGTTGTTGGATGCAAGTTCTTATAAGGAAACCTATCGCGAAGACATGATTCGCTGGGGAGAGGAAATTCGTCGACGGCAGCCGGACTACTTTTGTCGGCATGCCATCGAACAAAGCGAGGCGTGGACCAAGTCGATTTGGGTCGTGAGCGATGCGAGGCGGTTGACGGACATTGCAAGCTTCAAGGACCTCTTCGGAGGCCTTGTCAAGTGTATCCGAGTTTCTGCCCACGACGAGACCAGAAGGACCCGAGGATGGGCATTCACCAAAGGTCAGGAGAAATATATTTGATAAGATAAAAGAACGGCAACTTGCCATTTTGAGATAAGTGAGTAAAATAATAAATATGATTCAAAGGAATTAACTTGATTTTTTTGTATTTTGAAGGTGTTGATGATGTCGAGTCTGAATGCGGTTTGGACGATTTCAATGAATGGGATTACGAAATCGTAAACGAAGAAAGTCAGGACATCACATTATTTCTTGACAAAATTGCTTCTTTGGTTGTTTAAAATTATCCAACTGAACTTTTGAAACGAGGGTCGTTGAATCTCAAAAGTACAGCGGTGCATTCTGTGATGATGGTGACCTAACGATGTTTTTTCCCCACTGTCCCTGGTATTGATTACAAAAATTCATATACCAAAACAAAATATATAACACTGCGAATAATTGTAGGTGAATAATTAAGTATTACATATTTCATTTGTTGTGCTAAACTTTAAATTTAAATAATTATAAATTGCGGGTCGCTGCCATCGCTCGGCAATTGGAAAATCGAATTTCGCAAGCTACCATATAACTTAAGAGAATAGTGATACAGCAATTTTAATAATAGAAAGTGATTACGTGTTTGACAGGCCAACATCAGAGGCTTGCCACAATTTAGAAGCAGCTTTTTTCTCTCGTTCGTAAGCACAATTGTTATGACAACATGTACATGAACTGCTCGTATACGATTCGACGTTTGGAGCAACACTGAGCTCGCCATTTCGCTACAGGTTGTTCAGCGATTTCATGCAATCAAGGTTGAAACGTAGCCTTGAGTTGAGTCAATTCTGTGAATGTCGCACCAAGCACAATTTCAGTAAACAATTGCATAAATGTGTTGGCCCAGCTGATCTTTTCAAATCGACAAAAAAGCCATTTTCGAGGAACATAAAACTGAGAACACGCATTAAATGTCAAATCGTGTATTTTCTTAAAATTTAAAGGTATGCTATGTATAACTTTTCTTATATAAAGAGGTTCACCCTTTTTTCAGAATATAAATTAGGGCCATTCTATGACGAAAGTGGTTTCGTAAATCTCTTCTTTGTAAACTAGTTATACAACTGTAATAAATGATCGTTTGCATGATGACAATAAATAATTCGGGGAAATCCAGAGGTGCTTTGGAATAATTTATTAGGTAGATCTATCTCTCGACAGTCATGGTGAATTTAAAATCAATTTTATTTTCAATTTTAGTAGTTTTTATTTTATTTATTATATTACTATTTATTATTATATTACTATTATTACTATATTACTAAAATACAAATTACAATTTTGTTTCATTCGAAAATGTAGTTGGGATTGGGAAAAAAGATAATCCTTCAGTGAAAATGATTTTAAAAATCGACAAGTTCTGAACGCTTTGAACTCCGCCCAATCTCCGCGGCCATCGCCCCGTGAGCTTCTGTTGTCTTCACTCTTCACCAAGAAAGTTTTTCATGCGAGCCACCGCCTGCAAAGATGGATCGTAGAATTCCGACGTTCTGTCCCTCACCTTTAGTGACATTGAGTCACTGCTTCTAGGTAACGCAATCATAGCAAGCGTGCTAATTGAATTATCAAATTAAAATTAAAATTATGGCTAGGCGATACTACGCCCTTTACTACGCTAAAATGAGTATACATGAAAAGCACCAAAATAGGTGGTTCTTTTTACTTCCAACAAACATTCCAGGCAAGATGGGAAAAAATGTTTCTACTTGGTTGACATTTTTTGGTTTTTGGAACAGACAGTTTATCAAATGAAAAACATTAAAAATCAAACAGTGCAAATTCCAATACTCCCTCCTCCACACACCATTTTGAAAATCAGTTTGCACCACTGTTTCAACAAACTTAAAAGCTCATTTTGCTTGAGTATGACCCAGTGGTCGAAAGCTTGTAAACACTGTTGCAATTTTTAATATGTTCTTCCACTGTAACTGCCTGATTAAATTGGCTTGCTATCGGACAATATGTACTTCTTATGATTAAGATATAATGTAATCCTACCAAATAGGCCAAAGCCCGACAAACCCCTGGACACGACTACGACTGGGGTAAGATACAAAAAAAAAAATCGCAAATTCTTCGTATCTTACCGAGTCTTGCCAACTCGGATGTCGTCGTTTCCCCCAGTCGTGTTTGCCGAGCTTTGTCCTTTCTTTATTTTTATTTAAGTAATTCGAATTGTGTCCTTCTCTCTCCACTTACTTGCTTCCATGCTGCAGTCTACTTGACAACAAATCTCACTTGACGGGCGGGGGAAAACTCAACTCTACCACACATTACAGTATTCGAGGAAAAGCGAGTAGGAATAGCTCATCTCTCCCAGCTGGACATCGAAAAACGTAGAAATGACTGACACATTCCAGATACATTTGGGCATTGTCTATTTGAAGGGACAACCGCCCAGGGCACGTAAAACAAGAATGTCGGTTGATATGTAGGTAAGCCTGCACTTTAGGTAAGGATGGCACTGAGCTATAAATTTTTCATCAAAATATTGCTGGCTATTTTACTTATTTTGCAATCGGAGAGCAACTGGAAATTATGTTTGACGAGATTTCGTAGAGATCGCTTGATAAAAATAGTTTTTTTTAACGTAATCGTTTGCGAAACTGTCGCAAATGGAGTAAAAATGTGGAAACTAAAAATACATTTGCACACAAAATCTCTGAGACATTATTCGTTGATATTAGAAAGTAATCTCAAGTTTCAATAAAAAATTAAGTTTTCATCAATTTTTATTGAAACTTGATATTACTTTCTAATATCAACGAATGTGAGAGTTTCAGAGATTTTGTGTGCAAATGATAAAACTAATATATTTTGAAAAAAAATTAACTAATTCCCATAGAATCGGAATATAGTAAATTGATGTCCGATAGTAAGACACTTTTAATCCGTCAGTTACGGAGTACATAAAACACACGATATGGGAATTAGATAATTCTTCTTTAAAATAATATCTGTCTCGGCGTGTTTCAGAACACTTTCTTGTTAATATATTTTGGCAAGAATGTACGAAAATCACAAAAGGGGAATGGACCAAATATTTTTTTCTACAGAGATGCGATCTCTTAAAACGTCTTACTCTTCTGATTTGAAGAAAAAGAAATATTTTATTGCACCAACTTTAGTATATTTCTAACCAATGATGAAATGAGTAACATCGACAGATGGGTGGAAGGGCGCACTTGACTTTTTTTGTCCAGAGCGTATCTCTTGTAAACGGGATGCCCTGAGCGCATGCGAATTCATACGGCGATGGCTATCATTATACAGTAGTACAAGAGGCATAGGTGAGGTGCGATCAAGCAAACGCGCGCAGACATCGGCCGGTGCTCAAAATTTGGTCGTTAGTAGCGCTGTATCACAAGAATAATCCTCTGTGAGGTGGTTACCTTTTCCCTACCTGCACCAAGCGGCAAAAATGTGGGCAAATTGTAAATAACACCTATTGGTCTGTACACCGAGTGTGCGCGAATACCTGAACGCAGCCGTTCGTTCCACTTGGAGGCAGTTTATTCGTGTGAGACCGATGGAGCGCGGTCGGGAAGTTTTTAGTAACATCGGCAGCTGCACAGTGCCGGACCTTTTCATTTCATACGTGCAGAAGAAGGGAAGGGATTTATGACAGGTGGTAATGGTTTTGAAAAGCGAGGGGAGAACGCGGCCACTTTCGTCGTTGCAGGAGCCAAAAGGTAATCGGTTTTGACGTTCCTGAATTCATCCAGACAGTTCGGTGTTGCCAGTCGACTGAAGCAGTATGTAACAAGATGTCCTAGTTTCGGCGGTCGTTGGTGGATATACATGTACAGTAGAATGTGTGTCACTTGTTCGCTATCAGTTTCTGGGTGCGTGCGCAATTATATAGCAAATGTGTTGTTGCCGTTCAGCATTCGATTATGTGCATAGAAAGTTCGATAAGAAATACTGTTCAACTCGGTTCTCCCAAAGGCGTTTAAAAATTACACCGGAGGCTACACGTTCGTGGGACAAACACTTTTACCTGCCTGAGTTTCTCTAAACTCTTCGAAACCTAACCATCTTCGAAACAGGAGATTTTACACTGTCGACAGTGATCGTTTTTATATGCCGTTCTTGGAAATTTGGATAAAGGATATGTAACTTTTCATTAGTGTCGAGGTAAGAATTTTTTATCATTTTGTCATCAATAATAATGGTTGGTCGTTCGTTATTCTAATGGGCAAAATGCGAACATCGTTCAGAGGGCACAGATAAAGTTTTGGTAGTTTTATAAATTTTAAACGTAAACAACGAAAGACAAGTTTTGTCAGACTTTGTTTGCATCGAACAAAACATATCATTCTAGCATGAATTTATTTATGAGCCATCAATACACTACTTGCTCACCACTTTATGTCCTTTGTTCACAACTAGATTTGCATTTATCCATTATTAATAAACCGACTTCCGGTCGGTGGGGCCAGTTGAACTTGTCATACTCTGGCATGTGCACGCAACAAGCTCCGGGACAAACAAATAGTTCTGAATTGAAAGTCAAGTCAGATAAGCGTTTTGTGGATAGCATGCACAGTGAATTTCCGGAAAGCGTTCGACAAAGAAGTGATGATCAGCAGGTGGTAGTTTCCAATACAGCACATGACGATAAACGAAAGGAGTGGAAAACTCCAAATAACATTAAATTTGAATTGAAGTAACAATATAGTTTCGTATCGTACTTGGAACAAACATCGTATGATTTAAAATATTTAGCGTTCAAAGTTCCAACAACTTTGTTCCAACATATTGTTATTAATATTCAATACATATCATTGATACCATACTAACTAATGATAAACTTGTCAGATGACAGATATGTGAATGATCGAAAAATATTTTAACTAAGACTGACGTAACTGTGTAACTGACGTAACGTGACTGTATTCTTTGAGTTAAAATATTACACTTCCTTCAAATAAATTTTAAATAAAATAAACATTTAATCCCTACAACGGATTCAAAACCAAAAGTCAATTCCAATTGTAAATTCCAACATTATTACAATTATGTTGCGTTGTTACGCTTTCACATACCCAAATTACAATTTTTTGCTTGTCACTTGGTATGGAGGTTCAACCACTCCTCGTCCTCAATGATCCATGAGATCAGAACGAACACATTGGCTGATGTCTTTGCTCTTTGCCCATCCCGCGCTGCTTCGCAACAGAATAAATGGGCTGCGCATGACCGCGCCCAATGGTAGATAATAATATCGATTTTCAGCCTAGTTGCATTATTGGTGTGAGAAATGGGCTCAGACGATCACGAGCTTCCCCCCTCCCGATTACAACATGGACAAATGGTCCACACCACGTATCCTTGTGTCAGATACCACATGCACACACGCATTTCAAATGAATGTACACTTTCTTCCTACGAGCCTCTTACCAATATTTTGTGGCAGAGACGAGTGCGACGGAGAAGCCGACAAATCTGGTCCAATTTGTGCATGAATTATGCCAATTTAAACAGTAGAACGATAATGATTATAATGAGTAGCGTCACAACTGCTAGTGACACTATGTTTGGGCGTTGGAGTTCTACGGAGGATATATTGATGAGACGATTGAATAAGCGCTGACGATTGTCGGACAAGTGTTGCCAATGGATTGTAATGCGTCGAGACAATGAAATCTCTCGGATGACACGCAACACTGACCCGCAATTCGATTCGCTGGTCAACACGACGAAAAATTCCTGGCATAGTTTTCGGTGTTTCTAGGTGACATCGTTCCTTGGCGGCACGGACATTGCGCAAACTTGCAATCGCTACTCTTCCATTATTTCATTCATGGATGGAAATTGCACTATATTCACAGTACTGTTGTCACCATGAATGAGGCGGACCAGCTGACCTTC
>JAQGBY010003892.1:0-17971 GCA_034698785.1 Mycogona germanica | reverse complement strand
CCCCAAAATGCGCGCTCGGCGTGAAATGGATTTTAAGAACGCAATAAGAAAAAAAAGCGAACGTGAGCGTTCGATTTATTTTCGTCTTTATTTTCCCTGTGGATCTTTTTTGGCAGGCGAACGCGCGACAGCCTCCAGTTTTTGTGTGTCGCGGCGCAAATCCAGACAACAAATCGGTCGTCTCGGTCGCCAATAGCAAAGCTATCGATAACGTTGGACATTCGATAGTCACCTGGGTACTGGAAAGTGTATGATATTGCCAGTATTGATTGAATGGGCGCCGGCATTGACTTCAATGATAGCGGTGATTGACCTGTAGGTGAAAAATGGTGTCTCTTTGCTTATCGCGAAACTCGTTCGCAAGAAAATTTAGCCACTTACTTTCACAAATACAATACAATGTTAAAAATCAGAAAATGCACAAAATTGTTGGAATGAATTGTGAACAGTCTGCAATTTCCTTGTGAGCGCTAAACTGACTCGATGCTTCATTACTATTCGAGGCGCACAATTTTTCAAGAGTAAAAAAAATTAAATCTAAGAACCTGTATGTGTGATATTCAAACGGATCTACTAGAGACCGAATTCAAGGGGTGCAGTTCTAATTTTATTTTGCAAATTTCAGGCAGTGTGTGTGTGGCGACGCAAAAAGTGAGACACGTTTTTCCAGGTGGCGTATGGCTAGATTTGCTTCTGACTAGAAGTGCAGAGAAAAAAATGTTTAGAAAAAATATCAATCGCAAAACATAAATTTTGATTTGAAATTGTGTATTCAAATTGAATTCAAATTTGGATCCCTTTCTCCAAAAGGACACCAAAAACGCATTTCAGATCCTCAATTCTGGCACTTCTCCAGCCAAGAACGTGTTTCTTTCTTTCGCTCTCATCAATTTCGCTCCTGATATATTCCCTTCATGCCCAAACTGATCTAGCCAGTAGGCAGGTAAACCTAGACTACAGCTCTGTATGCAAACGAATTGCGCATACATTTCAACGAAGCGATCGATTGTGCAAGTTTAAACAGACGATGTCTGCTTGACCTATGGGCGCCGCGCTTTACCTCTAGACGGCGCATATTTTGTCATTTAACAGGTGATGATAGGTCTCAATTGTCGCCACTCGTAACGCGTAGTTCGCCAAATTATAATCCACTACTAGGCATGCTTGGAAACGCTTTAACTATAGAGTCAAAAATCTAAGGCAATTTCCACACCTTAGTTCGTCGATCACCCGATTTCGGCGATCGACAGCAGAGAGTATAAATGCAACGTTTCTCTAGAATGCCACCAGAGTGCACCAATAACGGTTATGCTCATAGTGAATACCTTCCATTTAGCGCTAATAAATCATTGACAAAAACAAAGATCAAGGCTCCAGCCGTACAGTGAGTTAATGTCGACTTCTAAACCAATGAATAATCCGGACCACTTCTTTCCCTTTTTCCGTAGAATCAGCTTCCTCCGCATTTCGCGGTGGTCTCGCGATTTTGTGCCGCGACACGTAAACTAGATTTGACCCCACTCTCCGTTTTTCACTTTATTCAAATTTTCCGAATGCACCAACCGCGTAATAGTTTAGAGCACCGTCGCCAGCCGGTTCCGTCCTCTCTCTCTCTCTCTTCTGAGGAGACCCATCGTGAAAATTGCCACTCGTTTTTACTGTACTGGGAGCCGGGGAACATCGTCGAGCCGGCGGTCATCACGTCGAGTTCGGAAATGAGGACGTGATGGAGCCATGGGCGACCGCAGTCCACCGCCGTCAGCTGGCGCTGGTATTCCCGCGTACCAGAACATGTGACGTGGCCAGTGTCATGAGATCGGATCAATGGTGGCCAGTTTCTCTGTCAGTGTTGTTAAGGGAAGGAGGGGGGAGAGGGGGCATTCGTAAACGAGGATTCGTGCCTCGCTGCACTAACTCGCCTGTCGTGGCAATTTCTCCGAGCCACCCTCCCCCCATCCCCCCCCACTGTGCATGTACAGTAAAGGAATGTGAAATGATATAGTGGCGCGGGGTCGTCTGTCGTTATGCCGACCGTACTTGGCGAAAAGAGACCCTGGAGTAAAATGGTTTACATGCTGGACAATCGTACGCAATACAGAGCTATATAAGAAGTACGAGCTTTTTACTTGTATTTTATTAGATTACGTGAACCATGGAACTGGGATGCTGCGTATATTTGTCACGTATTTTGGGGACTTGTAATATAGTCAATATATTTTTAAGATAAATGTGTTTGCAATATGCAGCAAAAATCTGGTTGTTCTCTAGGATAGACATCTTCTGTTTTCTGAGAACTGTATCTTTTTGGATAACATCTGGATGTTATCCAAAAAGATACAGTTCTCAGAAAATATATCAGATATTTTTAATGTTATGCGTTTGAATCACTGTCAATATTCGGCACCATGGCATAACCATTTTCCAACCTTTTTTCATATAAGATTGTGGCTTGCAGTTCTGTTCTCAATTCACGGTTAGGGGTACAGTAGAGTTAATTGTTGTTCACACACTTGGATAATTCGAAAGGCCAGATGGCAACTTGCATCGTTTTAGAAACTGGTCAAACTAAATTAGTTTAAATTTGCAATTGTATGGGTTTTCATGACCTCTATTTTCACCTTTACGATTTCATTTTAAACAATTAGTATACTTTCTATGCTAGATGAGCGCAAATTTTAGCCAAACTGCGAACTTAAAATATAAGGCGAATTCAATGGAGCATTTACAATATTCTGGAGCACTACTGAAGAGCAGACAGTATAACGATAACGTCCAAAAGGAAATACGCTTACTTTAAGTTAATCTTGAAACTCTTCTATCAGTCGTAGACATTGTCGTTTCGCAAAAGAATTTTGGGTTTATATTTCCGTAACGGATAATATACCGGAGTTGAAAATAATCATATCAAAATTGGCTTTGTCGAAAACAAAATTCGTGGAACGAATAAAGGGGTGAGATAACCACGAAAAATATCATTGCTCGATTAGTTTCATAAAATTTTTAATGAATCTCTTGCATCTGTGTTGTGCGCATGGTGATGTTCTACTATGAGTAGTTCCTTGGAGTGACATTGGTAGTATCTTATTTTTGCCGCTCGGTTTATAAGAGACAAATATTTTTAGGAACAATCAGTTTCGTCTCGACTATTTTATCACTTTCATTCGGCGAATTTCATTTCTGCTGAGCTCTACTGTTATAGAAGAACGCCAAATTTATTTGTCGGGAGGAACCCATCTAACGTATATTTCCTTTGGTCGTATGGGCGCTTCGCTTTGCTATGTCATGCATTTGATAGGCCACGACAGGTAGCAAATATCACCGCTAGAGGCGGTTAGTACGCCAGACAAAAATTATTAAATTGAGAAAACTAATTGTCTCGCATGATTAGTAAAATAAGAAACTGATAAAATGTTCATTTACGTGGTAAAAACTTTGGAGTTGTAGATCTGTTGGCTTGTTTACTCCCGTCTCAAACTTTGAAATGGACGAGGCATGTCGCGACCTGCATGCATTGTCTCAGTTCGATGATAAATGAGCTACGCTGCCTACGTAGACGACAGATAAAAATGGTATCCAAATAGCCAGATTTTCAAATGGCTTTCTTCTCTCGGTGCGTACAAATGATTCACCGGTGCAATTGCTTTTATTCGTGAGTTTTTAACGTGAACCGTAAAATTGGTGACAGATTTGAATAAACGCATTCGCTCACAACGAATTTACTTTATTTGTGTACTACAAGCACTATAACGATGATGTAGCTTGTTCTGTATTTTTATAGCGAGCATTTGACGAGGTTGTAATACAAATAAGAAATATGAAACTTCTTTACCAACAGCAATGTCATCTAATCGATTTTGAAAAAATGTCTTCCATATTACAGTGAAGGAACTTTCCATTCAATAAACTTACCTCTGAAAAACATTTTAAACAGTACACAGTCGTAAGGAATCAAAAAATTCTGCCAAACTTTAAGTTAAAAGTATTTCGTTTGGCAATGTTTCTAAATGGTTGGCTTGTTGAGATGGTCATGTGTGCGATTCCATGCTCAGTCCTTCTTTTGCTCGATCCCAAAGTTCTGTTGGTTTTAAAGGGGCTCGCGATCAGAAATGAAAACGACTAACAGTGATGAAATTATCGTTTTGTAAATTAGTGATCTCCGTTTAAAATTAAAATCAAACTACTGATTTTCAAAAGTACCTAAGCACATTTTTTGTATTGAATATCAAATGATATAAATGAATTCATAAAACATGTTAAATAAAATACTCTGTATATTCAAAATATGATCTTTTCTGAAAAAGTTTGAATGTTTGATGTCTCAAAAATAAATTAATATTTCATTTTTATTCTTTAAAGTATTCATGAATAGGTTTTGGGAAAAACAAGAAATTAATTTACGAGTTCGGATACGATGAGTCTGATTTAGTAGCTGTTGGAATCAGTGCCAGAACTTTAGAAAAAATTTATTGATTAATGCTTCCAAGGATTATTCTCATCCTGATGTCCTTTTTGTATGAAAACTTGTGTTTCGACACATACATTTTCTTTTCATTCTTTTCATTTATTTTGAAAGCGCCTGTGATTAATTGGAATTCGTTATTGAATTCAGTTTGAGTTTAATTTTGTTTTCGTCGCCAGTTTTTGGGTTTGGGTTCAGCATTCCACCTCAAGAATTGCTTTTCATCGTTCAACGAATAACCTGGCGTTACACACTTCAGTATTGGGCATTTATTTTCGTTTTCTTCTGGTACTCAGGTACTCAGGCACATTTGCTTTTAATTATTATTTTTTACTCACTAAAATGAGTGACGTTCACCGTTCGTTCTTAGTAGTAAGACAATTCCACCGTTCGTTCCCCGCTTTTAGTAGTACGACAATATACAGTTCAACCACTTTCCCCTTAACCGTGCAATGTTGTTAACCGATTCTGTCGAGATCTTACGTGCATCACCACCGTGCTGTGTAATTTATTTCATTTGCTTCGCATCTTTGAGTCCGTCACGTTCACGCTTCGCCAGAACTGGCTACATCCATGTCTTTCACAGTTGATGTATCTCTCTTCGTAGTCATCCGCTGCAGCAGCGTGAGTGTGTGTGACGGGATGTCCTGTAAGACAGCGCCGCATAATACTGATGTGCGGCACATATATATATATATACCGTATATATACATTAGGGCTAGGTCTTTCCGCCCAATTTCAACGTGGCGGTGCTATTAGAGTGCAACAGCAGCGGTGACCAAACTGTGGTGCCGATTAGAGTGTTGGACCGGGGGTATAATAAAATTGATTTTGAATTCAGAAGTGGCAAACCTGAGCCAGCTATTGATTCGCGCTTAGTTCCCTAACCCGATTGTTCACAACGTACTGTAGTCTTAAAAACGCTGCCCCCGAGCACGACAAATTCTAGCAATCACTAAAAGCAGCAGTGCAGTACGGATCAGCCATCAGTTGGGGGCTCGCGATCAGTTGGCTTTCCGTTCATTCTTCTCCGACAATGCTGCTCGTATTTGCGTTCCTCATTGTCGTCATAGGCTACAATATCTCTTATTGAGAATTGGACGCAGGTTCAATTCTCGAGCGAGACTTTTGGAATTATTCGGGCGAGATTAGTTCTTATGTGCGCTTACCTTCGGAAAGGTAGTAAAGTCGTGACACCCCGGCCTGTACGATATCAGGCAAACGCGAAAGATCCCTACTTAGGTCAGAAACCTAGGTTAAGCAAAATTTATCGGGATTCCCATGAGGGTTTTAGGACAACGCTAACCTCCTTAACAAATGGTGCGAGGTGCGAGACAAGCGCTGTCGTCGTCAATTTAAAAAAGAAATAAAATCAATAATTTATTCAAATAAAAACCGTAGCCAACTTAACCAACGACTAAATGTTTTGTTGAACATTGGGTGCAGCAGTTGTAAGTTGTTATTTCTCCTGTTTTCATCGATATGATGATTTGAATATTATTAGTTTAAATGATGAGTTGTGATTACATTTTCAATATTAACTGGTCGATTGCCATAAAAATCCCAACTCAGTGTGAACCACTGTACAACCCCCAAACCCCCTCCCCCATCTCCCACAAAATTGGTGACCTGTCGGTCGGTTCCACGGCGGCCTGAGCTCGTCCTCAACGTCATCGTGAAACTTTAGCTCTTGCGTGGCTTTTGTGGTCTGACACAATTTGTTATTTCCGTGCGTCCGCGTTACGCGTTTCAGAGCGGGGTTTAATCGGTACTGAGCCATCAGTTACTTTTGTGGCTAAAATCGTAGCAATGTGTGTGTGTAGTGTTGATTAAGAAAATTAAGGAATTAAAATAAACAATGCAGATTAAACGCACCACTTACAGTGTAGTTGGTATCGTGATCTCTCCAATCATTTGGGTTAAACGACGAATAGAGCTTGTTTGGTTAAATGCAACCGACCTTTGGAGAGCTGCAAGTAAATGATATTTACTGACGCTAGTAAATTGATTTGACCAGAAGACGGGAGCAGGTCGGCAATAACGTTATTTGAATTCGCCATTTCAAATACAAATGCGTCAATTTTTATTTTAGCTTTATGAATTTTAGCTGTAGGAACGCGCATATGTGAATTGATGGCAGTTTAACGTTGACACGTAGATATACGCTACAAACGTAGATACATCGATTATATAATAGTGTAAAAACAATTACGAGACATAGAGAGTTAATTTGATGTAGACACAATCTGACACATTTGCTTAGCGTAGTCTTGACTGCATCGTAGACTAACCAATTGTAAAAGTGAAATAGTGAAACTGCTACAGTGAAAGAAAAGAGAGAAAAAAATAGAAATATCACGATTTTCGAAAGATAGCTTGGGTTTCGTCAATCTATTTTGCAGTAAAAACAACGCCTCTATTCGGATAATAGCATCTCCACCACATTGACTCTGTTTCTAGTAATCTTTATCGACTTTTCTACGGTTAAGGTAAGAATCTATATAATCTACTGTAATATAATGAGCACCATTTAAGTGCTATGCGAGTAATTATCTAAAAAGTTAACAAAAATGATTCTGAAACTGAGGCAATATTGCAGTCGCCCTGATTTGCAGTGTGGTATTTCGGATGAACGTTATTTCTGCGATGACTTTTTCTTCTTTTTTATTTATCAAATGACTCACATTTATTTTACTGCCGCGCATTAAGTGGGTGGTGCTGTAGAACTGAATGTTGACGAATGCCAATGGCACACGAGCGAAGACGCATTTTTTTTTGACCCGCCGTTGCACATGACAATAACGGTAGCGTAGCAACGGAATGAGGGCCCCATCTATACACGTACACATACAAACCGAGTAAAGAATCGAACAAAGCCAAAGACGAGCCCGTATCAAAATAAGAATCTTAGCACAAGTGTCAGAGAAATTCCGGAGCTCTTATTTGTGATAGGTCGAATTCATTCCTAAAATTTTGCCGGATTCGAAGGTTGTAGCCGCAATGCTATGCACTTTCTCTCATTCGCAATCCATAGGTGTCTGACAATAGACAATTAATACGAGGTTGTTGAAAATAATTTGGTTTAAAAATTAATATGATGAGATAGAAAGAAATGCACAGCATTATCGAGGAATACATTTGGAATGACGATCAAAAATAAATATGCTCTAATAATAAAATCAGTTGGAAGTTAAGAAGAAAATTGATATCTGAATGTATTGATAATTACAATTACAATATGCACCCACAAGCAGCCCCGGATGGTGCCATTATTCGACCAGTTATGGATAAAGTCAACATGAGTAACAAAGGGCAATGCAATTTTATAGATAAGTAATATCATAATGATGCTATGACCAGTAAAAATAAAAATATTTAATTTTAACTATTTGAACGAATGGCAATTACTTTCATGTTTGATTACAAATACTGTATCTTATGGATGACGATTATTCCAATAGTTACGATAATTGATATTACTTCATCTGGCAACTGTCATAATTACAAACTGCAATTCAATCAATAACGCAGCTACACCTATTTTATGACAATTTTGACAGACTTATTACGATTGATCTAATAGAGACATCATCACTCAGGCATAAGTATTATTCAAAAGAGAATTTCTTTTTGAATACAAATGACGGTTACAATGAAACTTGATAGGGATTTTTTCCGGTTGCTGAAATTCGAGATTATTGTGTCGACCCTTTACGACAACACCAGCACGCAAGTTGGTCCCTACATTTGCCGCATTTCACTCGCAGTCCCGGTATGCCCTAGAGCGGCTGCCATTGCTCCTCCCAGCGGCTTCTCCGTTGGCGACGCCGAAGATGGATGGATCGGTCCGTCGGGGTGAGATGGGCTTTGGAGAAACTGCCGAGGGTGGTAAATATAGGAGGGGAGAGTGGGGGTTGTAGATGGAGGTGAGGTGGTGGATAGAGGGTGCAAAAGGGATAGTGGTGGATGGAGGAGGAGGATGCTGCTGAAGAGATGCTCGGCATACTTGTGCTTGCTGGCGAGGATGACTAATGGCCGATGGGTGGTGGTTGTTTTGGTAGTGCTGTTGCGAGAGAGAGAGAGAGAGGAAGCGATGGAGGGTGGAATTGGAACGTCGCTCACAGAACACGGCGAGATATGGAGAGGCCGTGGCGGTGGTGGCGGTGGTGATGGGGTCGCGGACTCTCTCTAGGCCTTCCGACGGATGCTGGATGTTGAAACGCGCCTTTTCTTAGAGCGCAAATTCGGAAATTACTCGTGGTCCGACATGCTCTTAACGGGTATCTGTAATTGAAATGGTTTTCATTTCAGAGCTACGATGTCTACAGTATTCCTTCTTTATTACTTCGGCCGGCGATTTTTTACTGGCTGTGTAGTTCCGAGGCTGGCTGAAATTAATTTCATATTAAATCTAGATCAATATCCGTGTTGTCTCGACTGTGCGAGGATGGTAAATACAGATATTATAATCATTTAATGAAATAAAATTATAATACATTTTATTTTAGCGATCAATATTTGCTAAGATGTTACTCAAAACGGTATTTAATCAAGCTCTTCACTAAACAAGTAATTCGACAATGGCATCCTTCAAATATTTTTGATACTATAGTATAGCAGTAGTTTGTTCTTTATTTCCAAATAAATAGAGATACATTATCAGCGTTAAGTTAAACAATATTTGGGTCTGTAATTTTTTCACGTCATTAGGACAGTTACCAAGATTTCAAAATCATTTGAAGAATGTCATGATTCGATAGTTCATCAAAGAATCTATGTAATCGCATAAGCCTATCAGTTCAGCAGAATGATGTTAATTCCAGATGTTGGCAATGACGTATATATAACAGATGTTTCGAATTCGGATTCGGAAATATTCTAACCTTAATATTTTATCTAATTAAAATATTGTATTTAGTATATATAGTCCTACAATATTGTATCAGATCAGATTTCTTTTAAAATTTATGTTAACAGATTCCCGAGACGCTTCTATAGAATCACCACAATCGCCTACAAGGAATCACTGCCGAACACGTAAGCTATTTGTCTACGGCAGACGACGGTTTTATTATACCAGCCTCAACTGATGGGAAAGTGGGTCGTAAAAGATAAATCGATCACTATAACTGTTACTCCATAAATGGCGAACGTGTCCCAATATAGCGTGGCATTGGTTGTACCTGATTGTAACCATTGAATTCACGCATATACAGTAGTTTGCTTCCGTTTAAAATGTAATATTGTTTTTAATAAGGATGTGGTGGGGTGGCCCAGCAGGACACAATATTTGCAATTAATATTATCAAGATGTGGGTTGGAGTTTTGCTCTTCTGGAAAAGCAGCGCGCATGTCAATGTTTAATTTCCTTATCAATTAGAATGGGCGCGCTCGAAAATATGCAATTATCTTGAATAACCATTGATCGCAAAACGATGCCGCAATGGCCATGAAGAATTGTTACAGTACTATCGCTCATCAATTCATCTTTAGTGTTGCGTCACTGGCCTGTTTGTATTTCTTTTTTATCTTGGGCACACATACACACGCATCCCTTAAGCCTACGGCACGAACGATGGTTGGCGAGTGATTGACAGGTAATCCAATGATCTCGAGAACTGTACAAGCATAAAATAAATCCCCAGCTATGCGGTATGATTACAACTTTGCCTCTATCTATCCATCTGCCTGGATCCATATGGAAACTTACATTCACCACTGCGGGTCCTCCATGTGTGTGTTTGTAGCGGACAATGTGACTGTGATTCTTACTTACCCTAGCCACGCTATTCCAATGCATCCCTATCTAATAATGAATGTCTTTGATATATTGTTCACCTTGAGCCTTTTTGACAACAGTCAGTACAATCTACTTGAAATTTAAAAAATGTTGTTCATTAATCAGTCTATTAATACAAGAAAAAATCAAATTAACTAAAAGGAGGCTAGGAGGGCACTAAAATTGTCATCCCTTCCCATTGTTATGCGAGTCCAGATCATCCTTGACCGTTCTCTTGTTGTCCTTTCCAGTTTCTCGTAGTTGGACGTAACACAACATCACTTTTTTCATGCTTGGTCCGATCCCTTTAAATAAGCTTTTATCTTTGTAAAGTTTCGTTATTTAATTGTATTTTTTACATCATATTTTGTGCATGAAATAAATAAGTTATCATATTAATTTTCTTAAGATGCTTAAGATATGGATTATTTAAACCAGAACAGCAATTAACGTCTGATCACTGCTGCTATTAGCTTATCCATGCCTTTGCCAGTATGTGATCCATGTGATCCCTTGAATAATGTTACTAGCATTATCGCACAAGTCATATGTCGAACCGCCCCTGTCATGAAAAGTAAATATGTTTACACTCCGATTCTACATTCGCGTCTTGCTATATATGATTAGCTGCGCGAATTTATTTTTTATATAAAAAAACTGTCATCTCCGAATGCCGGTTTCCCATTGTCAATTTAACAGACATCTGCTTCCAGCGACACAAGGAAGCATCTTGTTTACCAAACTTCTCCGCTGCACTTACAATACAGCGAGACGCTAAATGAAGTTTTTGCTACTTTTGTTTGTGGAAAAATGTCGGAAATCGTTGTCTAGCATTAGTCGCTGTTCCGTCGTGACGGTTGTCAGCGTTAGTCCTTCGTCACAAATGGTGAAAGTGCTTTTTCGATTAATTTAACGACGGCCGCCGTATACTGTAATCCGTGCTATGGAAGAACGGTTCCCCCTAAATTTGATAAACATATTTATCATAATGGTTGACGACGATAAACATTCGCGTAGAATGGTGACGTATGCATAGCTATACGTGTGTGAATGTACATTTTTCAGAGATGGCGCCGTCAACTTTTGATGACGAGATTGTTTCTCGCTTTGCCTAGGTCTTCTACTTTGTACTGCTGTTTGTTGATTAGAATGACAGCTCGATACGTAAGAGCTTCCGTAAGTTTTCTTATCTCAAAGGATTATCGAGTTAGTCCAATATCACTCGTAAACACTAAATGCTAATAACGTGTTTGTAAATTTTAAAGGTTGGTTTGTAAATTTTATGCATGGATATACGGATACTTTTGAAATTAGCATTTTATTACAAATACTGATTCTGAATGGACTGGTTGAATCAAATTAAAGGAAGTAATGCCTATAAGTGCCGTGCCTATAAGACCGTCTTCAAATTTAGAGGTAATAATTACAATGGTATATTTGTATAGTATAAATATATAAATGTATATTTTACATATCCAAATGTGAAAGCGCCGATCAGAAATTGGTATTCGATTGGGAATTGAGTTTCTGAGATAGGATTCCCGTCTGCCTGAAATTACTAGTTAAGCTCCCACTAAACCGTAATCAAGCTAAAGTGACAGAATCATGGTAGGTGATTTGGTGCCGGGTTCGATTCCCGACGTCACATTATGTCTTATTCGATTCAATAGATGACCCACTCATGGTTTTGCATCGCCGTGATTAGTACCATAATATCTTGTAGTATTATCGTTAGTGATGTTGTAGTGATACATACATGTACTATCTAGCAGTGATGCACTACAGTTTTATTTCAAAATTTTTAGAAGAGAATCAGTTTGATCGCTCAATGCAGTTTCGTCGAATGATTAGCTAATTATTAATAGACGGTGCAGTTCTATGCGCTCATACATTGGAATCTTAGTAGAGAAATGGTGACTACATAGATGCACCTAGTGGTGACAAATGATGAAAGACGAAGTGAGCTCGACCTAGTGCTAAGGCCTTCAGTGTTAAAGCGAAGAGACCATAATCATGGAAGTTTGGATTAGTCCATTTTTGTACAGTGAATATTTTGGCATGGAGTTTGCGGATACATAAAAGATGGCATTCGGTTTAGTGCCACTGTCTTATTTTTATGCCTGTCGGTTCCTGCCCCAGCCTTTGTGGAGTCGACACCGTCGGAGCGAATCATCTGTCTGTGTCGAAGAAGGATCTTGTGTTGTTAGAAGTTGCGGTTTGGCAAAAAGGCAGTTGTCTCAAGATGAAAAGAGAGCCAACTGGGGATGAGGCTGGATATCGGGAGATGGAGGAGAAGAGGGGGGTTGTGGGGAGGAGGTTTGGGGAGGACATAAAAAGTGGCGAGCAGGGATGACGAAAGACGTCAACTGTCCTCGAATTGTTTTTGGACTCAATCCAAAATGTTCCCTTCGAAAGCTTTTTTCCCCCTCTGCGCTCTCTCTCTCTCTCTCTCTCTATCCCTCCATCGCTCTGTCGTCTAACTAGGCCTACAAGGCTAAACTCTAATGTGTGTAATTTAGAACTGTGCATTTCTCAAATGTATTTTCTTTAATAACGATCTTTCGCAACTACCACGGTGCTCGTAAATCCCTTTCGCGATCAATAAGCGCAATATCGACGTAACTATCGCAGTTGGTCGGGTGTGCAATTTTCGAGTTTGGATTCATTTCTGCAAACGATACTTCTTGGCGCACCAACTTTTTGTGTTATAAACGTGTAATTTAATTTCAATTGACCTCTTTAACCTCCTTTTTAATCATTTTGGGGCGTAACTTAATTGCATTTCAAAATGTTAATTTAGTCATCGTATTTTCACAACTTCATTATTAAATCTCAGTGTCGTATCAGAAATTGTATAGAGTAATAAAACAATCAGTTTTAATGAGAGCGCAGAATTGTCTCTATGATTTGAACATGATTTGTAGTTCAAGTTGCTGGTTTAACCAGCGGCGAAACTAAAACTGCAATTTCGTGTTTATAATAAGTCCACCGAGGCCACCGAGGATTCCATACTGCATGGTATAAAGTGATTTTCGTGTAATTTTTAATGCGTCGATTTTCACTTTCATCAAAATTATTTTCCTTGTAATGATGAATGTGGAAAATTAGGCTTTATTACAATTTTGTTTCAGAAGTCAATTTTTGTTTGCAATCCGGTTCTGTCCTAAATCTCACACATCTATCAACGTCAGTCGCCATTTCTGTGAAGCCAGGCGATCCAAGAGAGGAAAATTCAATTTCGAAAATTGACAGTTTGTTATCGGTGAGATGACGTTGTTTCTTGTCCTGGCACAGCCATCTGGCGATGTGCTGATGGCAGACGACCGAGATTATATTCTCTGGTCGCACAATTCACTCCGCCTATGTAAGGTAGTTGCCTTCGCATTAAAATGGTGGCTAAGTTTGCTTTACTGCATCGCTTGTTGACGACTGCGCCATTCATTGTCGTTAAAAACGACTTTTGCCCAGATCCACAGTTTCCTCGCTTTTCGTGTGACTGTCTTTCCAGGCAAGGGCGCAAATAACGGCACCCACCCAAGGAAATATCAACAAAAATGTCGTTCTCTACGTTCTCTAGGCCCTTTTCTTTATCTATCTCAGGAATTGTTCCATGTCATTCTGTTGTAATTCGACGATCAGCGACTAGAAAAGCTCCAAGAAATTTGGAAGCTATTTTCTTTCTGCAAAATAAAAGCAATGACTGAGCAAATCAACAGTTAACGACAGAATAATACCAACATTTTAAGACATCATTTTGTGTTTTACTTTAAAAAAAATTTGAAATTCGACTGCTCAGAATTCGTTGCATTTTCCGTCTTATACGACGGAATTGGTATTTATTAGATCAGCGTTTTCAAGATGATGCGACGATTTTGTCTTTACCATATGAGATTTGTAAGCTATTCGTTTTTAATATTATCCGATGCTGTCTTGTAACATTCGTTTTTATTAGTTAACAATTTCTCGTAATATTTTGACACACAAAGTACAAATATTCTGTCGAACTGAGTGGTTCATTTGCAATTGTGTTTGTCATGTGTGTGTGTTATGTATCGTTTGATATCTGGGCCTTCAATCTCTGGCGACCTGGCAGATACAATGTTTACAATGTCTACAATGTTTTTGATCGAGTCCAGATTCCGCAATTGTCTTACTCTTACAAATAAAATACCCTATATAAATCTTATAAGAAATCCTAATGGAATCATATAGGAATTCTAAACGGTGATAAATGGTATTTTTGTAAGGACACTGTTAGCGTGACATACTCAGTCATGACGTATTGAAGGGCCTCAGCAGTAATCAGGGACTCCAGAAATAGCTCACTTAAATGGAGCCCCCGTCAGTCTGTACTTCATAAGATTAATCTCCAGATTTTAGATTGTGGTATAATATTTTACGTTTTTGGGTTTTCTGCATGGCTGCACCAATTAATTAGTTAAATGCTACCCGTTTGGAAGTGAGGATGTTGTGTAGTGCGGTCACAGTTGTCCGCGCCCGATAAGACCAATAAAGATGGTAGACGTGCTGCGTTAACCTGCACACAGCGCATCCAACCATCATTTGAGCTTTTTGCTTAGGCGTCGAGGCGATAAGAATTTTGATAAAACGAAGCTGTGTATTAACGAAATGTGCGCCGTGCGTCAAGAACAAAACTGCCGAATTTACGAAAACGGGTCTGAATAAACCTCAAAATTTGGCATCGCCGCGAGTTGACACTAAATCTTAAAAACCCGTTGTAAAATGCTCTGATAGCACAACGTACTCGATGCCCGTTATGTGTGCAGTTTGACGCAATCCAATGGTATCGAGTTTCACAAAAACATGTTTATTTACACACATCAAATTCGAAAGCGCCATCAAAATATGACATTATTTTACCAAAAAAAAAAAAAAAATGGGAATCAAGTAAACGAGAAAGTCTATAAAGTGGTGCATCACAGTCGTAGTTCACCCGCATTCCGATAGATGGCGGTGCGGTATCAGACATCAGCTGGTTGCTATAGCGGCAACCTTTTCGAATAACAATCGATGTTATCGAATGATGCGCCTGCTAGGAATACTAAGGCCCAAAGGTCGCCATCTAAAAATCATATTTCTTTTGAGCATCCGGTTTATGCATTATGCTGGCGCGATAGTGGATGTCCAGGCGAGGACGTATATTAAAAATAAACAGGAGGCGAATTTCAGGAGTAAAATAAAAATGGTGTTTACATTTGTGGGAAATATTGATTCAGCGTTGCCAACGATCAAAACATGAATAAACAACATACGTTTTAAAGCACACAATCTTAGTGATGTCCATCCATTCTGGTCTTGCGAAGAGAACATCTGTTAACCTAAAATATAAAAATAATTTGAATGCTGGAACAAACCAAAATACGGCAACAAGTATAAAGAAAACACAAATGTTTACTAATCACTACTACTATAAACTACAACACATCATAGCAATACAGAAAATGCATCTATTTAAAGATAACATATAAAGCCTAATTTTAGAAGCCGAGTGGAGATAATATTTAAAATTGAATGACTCGCTGGACGCAAACTCAGGGTTCTCGAAGATAATTTCTTTATTTATCTTCGAGAAGATTGTTTAACCTTCTTTGTTTAAAAGATAACATTAACATGAATGCGACATGTGAGGTATGAATGATACGAAAATAGGAATTAAAAATTAATAATCAACATCTAAAAATATAAAATTCGTTGTGACTGCGTCGTGTTTGTTCCAGCATTCAAATTATTTTTATATTATTCCCGGTACGGCATATCTATTTTTCTCGTGGTTTGTTAACCTGTTCGAGACAAACGCAAATATTCTGTTAGGTACATGTGAAAACGCCTATGTTAATACACTTTGTTTACTTCCTGTATTGTGTTGTTCATTTTGAGGTTGATTCAATTGTAGAATGTCTGAGGTTCAATTTGATAAAGTTTTAACACAAAAGACCCATTTAAATAAAATTTTCAGTATATTTTCTGTAGTGCAATTAACTACAGTAAATTAAAAGGAAAATCACGACAATTGTGATTTTATTTTATTTTATTCAATATTAGGGATTGTGCAGATCGCTATTTCTTTTAATACGTACTTTTCCTGTAGTCACGACTAGGAATAGGTAGGGTATGTCCATTTTTTCCTAACGTCACAAATTTTTGATCAGAAATCGATGAAGGGTTTAATTTCGAAATTGCTTATCCATCAGCGACAACTGTTCTAAAAAATGTTCTAAACAGTGTCTTCAAAAAACGACTGATCCTTAGTCAACAAGATGATGATACTTAGTCAACAAAAGCAGATTGAACCGATGTTCAGTTTATTTTTGTTCCCTAAAATTGGGATGCGATCATCGGATAGTCTGGTCCAGGTTGATTTCTGTAGTCCAATGATCGAAGAAAAACGACGGCTATTAATGAACCGTAAGATGACCCGGAACGGGTGACTGAGTGGCGCGGAGATGGAAGGGGGGAGGAGATGGAACTGTAGGCGGGTCGCACGGCGAAAATGCAGCCGCAATATTTAATTTCGCGGAAGACCGGGCGCGAGAGTCGGCCGTTGCCATGACGACCATCGCTGTCGGCAGCGCGATGCTTTTTAAAGCGTTCGTTAGGTGGCGGAGCAAACGGTACCACCGGATCGGCCAGCAACCGTTGCCTGCCACCGTTTAACACGCGATCCTATAGAGGGTGCGACACGATCTGTTGGTGGCGCTGCAGGCGGTTGTTTCGTTGGCGCGCTTCCACCAGGGTTCGTTAGACGCGCTCTGGGACACCGCCGGTGTTGTTCTGGAGACTGGCCACGGGATGATGATGCGATGTCGTGTCCTCCTGCGACCTCGCTGCACACGGACCATGCTCGTCGTTATTGACCGGATCTGACGTCATGAAGATATTTAAGACACAGAACATTCAATATCCAGGTTGAGTCATTAATTGGCAACAATCGTCCCGACGAGGCACGTCTTCTTTTGTCCTTTTATTGTACGTCGAACTATAGTTCATCTCTTGTAGGAGTTAAGTCACCAGTTTGAGATTTCTCACAAAATAACTAATATTTGGCAATGAACTTCAATTCGAGTACTTGAAAGTAATTTTTTACTTCTAGTTGATTCTTCATGATTACTTCATGATTTTTAACGCGGCAGGCAAATAGAACAGACAATAGAACATCCATAAACGGCAAATGTAAAGCTTTCAACTGAGATCTTAGGATGATGTTGAGGTGATGCGGATAGTGAGGGGATAAAAACTACGGTTGCACCAGGATGTCTTTCATGTAGGACTGTGCTGGTGAGAGTTTCAACATAATGTGGGCAACGGTTTCCCCTCCTGTTGGGACTACTTGTTTATTCGGACAGCCAACCTTCTTAACGGCGACAAACAAACTACCTCCGTCTTTCACCCTCGACTCTCCTTCTCCTGACATCAAATCCACCATTTAATGCAAGTAAAACTTCTGCAGCTGTTCTCTACAGAGTAGACGAACGAGACACCGAATCGAGTTGCTGACAATTTCCCTAGTCCTTTTTAATTTCCACATATTATCAGCCAAGCATGCTCATGAGACCTGTGTGGCTGTGATGGATTACAACGACGTCTATGACTTTTAGTAGCACACAAGAAAGGTGCCCGGCTTTGCCTGGGTTTACGGTAACCACCAATGAAATTAAATATTAATTGTTTAAATTTACTGGCTATTTTACGTTTTAACGATTGTCTCATCTATA
>JAQGBY010003891.1:0-17982 GCA_034698785.1 Mycogona germanica | reverse complement strand
TATTTTACCACAAGAGCGCCAAGACGATTGACGTCACACGTGGATCCGGCACTGCGTCCCGGGACAACCCTTAATAACGGATGTAGTTTCGAAAGCATGATTGGGTTTTTCGTAAATTGATTAATTGCCTTCCTATGTTTAAATGTTCGACTCACGACGCACTCATTACTGCGTTACACGTATTTATATACAGTCTGTAATTTATTTATTCTACTACTTCATCATTGTCTGTTATTTTCCAAGTTTCATTAGTAGATGTTTTCACAATATTTAATTAATGGTGATGTATCCGTTTTTTGTCAACGTATCCAGCGTTACACCTATTGCTTGTAGTTAAATAAGGGTTGGAGGTCGAAGTGGCGCTAATGTGCACTAGGCACCCTGTCCCGGGCACAACTTTCATTTTATAGAATCGTAACTTTTTGGCTCAAGTAACTTGAAGTCCATTGGGACAAGACACACATGTATTCCTATTCTATTCCTTATGCGTGGAAATGAAGGCGTGTGATCAAGTCAAGCCTTGAAAATAAAAACTATGAATAAGGTCTCTTCGTGAGGGGGACGGTTAGGATTTAAACTTTGGTAAACCACTTTAACAATAAGCACAATAGATTTAAACTATAACGCTGTTAAGGGGATTTACCTCCATTTCAAGGGCATGATGATGCATGCCTTTGTCTTTACAGAGTATTCCAGCACAGTTCTGGAATCACAATCTCTGAGCCGAGCAATATTTATGGGATAATATATTTTGCACTATTCAAGCTGTAATTATTACTTCACAACAAGAAGGTTCGACTTTTTTAATCTTTTTTTCTGGTTGCAGAAGAAACGACAAACGTCTTGGCAAGCAGCCCATGTGGCGTTCGAGATTAAATCAAAGGAGAAAAAAATATAGAATCGCAGCAATACTCCAGTCAGAACAATTCAGTGGTCCTCCAGCTATCTCTCGCGGTCTTTTATAGAGGATGACAAGAGGAAGGGTTTATTCAACAAAAAAAATAGGTTTTAGTTCAGCAGAAGATATTAAGCTCGTCGACAACTTAGGTCATTAGCGCGCTAACACAACGGCACAAAAAGCAGTGATTTGCGCGGAAGATCACGTCACAATTTCATTTTCCCCAGATTTATTTTTTCATTTCATTTCTCCTCGTAATACGCGGTAGATACATGGACATGTACATACACTTAGAGGATGGGGAGGGGAGATGCGAGATGGGCGGCGAAGAATCTTATTCTCCGCACGACTGCGGCAACGGCTCTGGCGACGCGAACATTAAAGTAAATCACGTTGGTGAAGAAATGGCATCCACACATATTATTAGCACAACATTTGGAATGACTTTTTGTCTCTTTCCTCCCACGAACACAAAGAACACTTTCTCTATCCTCCAGACACCGGATCCCCAACCGAGCAATTGTTTTTCAAGAATGTCATTGGCATTCCTCGACAGTCTCGAAGGTCTTGGTCGAACGCCTTCAGCCGATCATCTATGTAAATAACTGTGGACAACTTCGCATTTTTTTTTTTTATTATTATTTTTAATCAACTGTAGTCAACCTCACTACAGGCGTTTTGTGCCCCTCATGGTGCTCAGGCACTATGCGAGGGGCACCTCCAGTACCCCGGGATCGAAACTTTCGAGAGCCCGCGCCGGGAATCGAACCCGGGACCGCCGAGCCACAGCCAGTAACAAGTATTTGAAACAGAGATGTTGTTCTTTCTCAATTCAATGCATGATTAAATTTAATATATAAGACATTAATATTTTCATTAATTGCTGTTGTTACATGTATTCGGCCAAAATTCAACGTATGGTCAATTTGTTCCCATCCGACGCGGCTCAATCATTGCAGAATTCACCGCGCAAAAAGCACCACGTTGACGCGGTGGGTGTTATGAGGATTTAGCCACGTTCGGAAGATGACTTCTGCCGTCGTCACCCGTGTCGTATTCTTTTTGGTAACATTTGTGTCTCGCTTAAACGGCAGAACAATATCTGACGTTCCCGATTAAGAAGTGCCATCATTGTGTGTTGAAGACATGTCGCCAAAAACTTTTCGCAGTGGAGTTGTCCAATGTTCAAGTCAGCTATTACGAACCAAGAACGACGCATTTGTATTTTTTCATTTTCTTAAAATTTAACTTAAACGTTTCGTGAAACCGGTACTGTCTACCTCGGTAAATATTTCATCAAGTTATTTAATTTTTTTTTTTATTCACTGAAGCTTGGTCAATTTCTTTCCATCCGGACGCGGCTCAATCATTACAAAATTCACCGCGCAAATAGTTGTTTATTGAAAATTGTTTTTCAAAAATTTCATTGACGTTCTTGGTCGAACGCATTCAGCAGATTCAGCAGATCTACTGACGCTGTCCAAACTGTGGACAACTTCATAGTTTGTATTTAAAACAGAGATGTTGTTCTTTCTCAATCCAATACACGATCAAATTTAATATATAAGACATTAATATTTTCAATAATTGTTGTTGTTGTTACATGTATTCGGCCAAAATTCAAGATGGTCAATTTGTTATATATTTTGTTTTATATTTCAGGCGGACAAAATCGGGATGTGTCAAAAGAAATACTTTCTTTATCGTAATACATGAAGTAAAAACAGATTTAACAGCTGAGAAATTAAATCTTAGAACATTTTTTTTTCTTGTTGGTTGTCGTCAACTTTGAGAAGATTTATCGACAAGAAAATCATTTGAATAACAAAATGCTCCATAAATCATTAACCAATTAGAAATTAGGCAAACCGGTAACCACTAATCGATTTCCATTAATGGCCTCGTCTATTTTTACTATCGCCATTAATCTCAATGTTATAGATTCTGAAAATTGCCAATAATGAAACAATTATTTTAATAAGACAGGATCACGTCTTCATATAATGTGTTTTCATCCAAGTCGTTGTTGGAAACTTAATGACTCTTCTAACGGCAATTGCGCAATTTTACTGTCGTGCTACAAATATAAAAGGATAGGAGCACAATTACACTGCGTCCTTCACTATCTAAGTACAAGATCACTTTACTTGTTGTCAGACCTCACCGACAATGGAATTCGGTAGAAGAATAACGTCCTAAGACGTTGACGCAAAGTGTCTCAAACAATGGTCCTGTCCTGATCACAGATGAAATTAAACAGAGAAGAATTATGTATCTTGAGCGAGGATGAATGACTTTCAAACTTTGGCATAAAAGCGATAAACTATTTTCAAACTTAGGTTTTAAAAAAATAGGGATGAATGATTTTCAAACTTTGATCAAAATAAATTTGTTTTATTGTAAAAATAGCAGGAAATATGTAATACAGCTAAACTCAAATTTATTTTTTACCAGAACAAAACATTTGTAATTTATTATTTCTGGAATTGATCCCGGGTTGTCCTGGATTCTTGATCCTCCCATCCGTTTGGAGATAATTTGGTGAAACCATCCTGCTCGTTATGAGATCGAGGAGCAGGCTTTACTGAGGCGCGCAATATCTGGATTCAGATCCAGGAAAAAGCTTTAACAAGTGGGATGTTTTTGAGGTCGTCGTCAACTTCAACTGCATGGACACCGCCAACAATGACCGCGTAATGGCAATCTAGGGTAAAAGGTGTCACACTTTGCCGCAGTGACGTATAAATGCAAATGGCGAATAGTTTGTCTTCTCTCTCACTCACGGCCTACGCGTCCGCAAGGAGTAATGACTTCATTAGCGGTGCAGCTCCACGCTGAAAAAGAATGTCGGGCATCCGAAATTTGCATTAATCGGTCAGTTTATCGCGCAGCACGAACTTCATAAATAAAACACGCTAAATTAAGGATGCGCAAAAACCAGGAAAGTGAGTGGAATGCGGATTCCAGAATGTTCAGTGCCATTCCACCAATTTTCCACATCAATCATCCACGACTTCGTTTGAGCACAACTGTCCGTATAAATACGAATTCTAACTATTAGATATTCTATCACAACATAATCAATTTTTATTATTTTTATTTTTATACAGCAGAATTCACGAACTAAAATCTGCCGAACAGCTGCAACCAGGGTATGGTTTCTCGACGAATCTTCGGCGCGAAGAAAAATCTTCGGCGCCCTGTGATTGACTGATTTGGTGACGTTTCACTTTCGAAGTTGCAAAACATCATCAAATCAGCCAATCACAGAGCGCCGAAGAATTTTCTTCGCGCTGAAGATTCGTCGGGAAACGACACCCTGAGCTGATTTCTCAATTTCTCACCTCTCAGGAAATGTGAATTGTTTTAGTATTGAAATATGGATTTTGGAAGATGACACCGCTAAAGTGGTTGATTCTGATACTTATTTAAAGCATCCTAAAGTTGGAGGTTGTAGATATCTTTTTTTGCACTCGCTCAACCACATACATCAGCCGTCGCCTTGGAACGTCTGTCTGCGTCTTAGAATAGTTATGGAATTAGAATTTAAATTATTTAAGGAGCGAATTTTTTTCTTTTCTCCAACGAGCATTCGTAATACAGAGTGTATTTGCGTAGGTTCGCAACCATGCATCTTTGATGAACGCCAAGCCATGTGCACCAGCGAACCTCGAAAAACCTACAGTACATATAAATGAACTTGACAGACTTTAAAATATGTCACCGAGCAATTTGGCTTCACGAAAGATGTGGCATTTGACACGTGTCCTATCACTCCATCAGCAAAGAATTCCAAGAGTAGAAACCAAAACATGTTTGGCGTGAAGCATCATGTCCCCTAAAGTAAATTGTACTCACTTCTCCCAACGGCCAGAGGCGTTAAATTGTAATATTGGTCACATGATCGCAAAGCACACATGTTATTAACACACATTATTAGCCAAAGTGCGCTTCAGGCACTAATCTAATTTGTAATTAGCATTAACATGAGATATATTGCAATAACATTAAGACCCTTTGTCGCACTGAATTCATCCAGTGACATTTTCAGTGAGGTGAGTTACGTCGTCCGTGAGTTTGGCTCGTTTGTCACAACCAATTTATCACCTTTATAATTCGGTTGGCAATGCCTACTTGCAAAGATAAAAACAGTCACCTAGGAAATGCGTTTTGGCATCCTAGACTTTCACACCCCAGAAATTTGCTAATGTTATCGTCGTTTTGCTCCTTCCAACTCTTTCGTCGACTGCAGCGACACCTACGGCGGCGCCCCGTCTATATCTTTTGTACATATTGGAACGAAAAAGTCGTCTCATCAAGAAGACAATAGATCCTGAATATACAGATTGTAATCAAATCAACACGCCCCGTACACGCAACTCCTGCCTCCGAGTCGAACCCAGGCTGAATGAAGATTTATCGACTTAATCAGACATAATGTCAATTAAGTCCAACGCAGGGGTTGACAAATATAAATAGTTCGGGTCCGTAACTCGATTACCGAACTTAGTTTAACAATGGCCCGCAACTATATGCAGAAGCCACAATAGCTGACTGTAATTGACTTACGCCCTCACAGTTAAAAACTTTTTCCATGCAAATTTGCGCTAGATATTCTGTAACAATACATGCAATAGCTGGTGCTGAAAAGTAAAACAAATATGTCGGTTTTGCGCACAGAGTCGTAAAAATAGGGTATTTATTGCTCGGTCTTGCCCATGAGGCAAACCAACCATTTTTGGGGATCTAAAATCTTCAGTACAGTGTATCCATGTTGACACTGAGGCAATAAACTAGTTTTTACACTTAATACCGTAAATAAGACTAGCGACAGCACGCAGTCAAATAAATCCATACCATTGGAAACTTGCACGAAATGTGGGAACATTTTTGGACAATCCAACCGATTTTGGACACTACATAAAGCAACTTGTGTCGCTCAATAAACTCTGGCTTCAACGAAAATACAACATATGGGTAGAGGGTCTGATGTGACGTTATTGCGACATGTGTCACGGGGAATCGTTGTTATTGCTTCGTGCGGTAATATAAAAATTTCGAAATGTAACCTGGAAGGAGTGATGGCTCAGAAGACCAAACAAAAACGATGGTAAATACAGTCCTATATGAAGCGGTGAGGTTTATAGTGGTGTAAGTAGGGTTTTCTCGAATCTAGAAACAAGAGGGTTTACTAGATACGTCATCATATAATTCCGTTTACCAGTTTATCTTTTGCAGCCATTTGTTGACGCTATCGAAAGAAAAAAGTTTCTAGCGATCACTTTTCAGATCTCTATTTTCAATAAAACATAATGAAATAACCCTTACCAAATTTTGGATAATCTCCCTTTCGCTTCAAACTTAAAAAATGGCGTCTTTACAGCAAAAGCATGACGTCGTCGATTTCACGAGACAACCAAGTAAACCAGATAACAGTTCCAACCAAGCACACCATATCACATATAATTACCGGAATAATGTTGTTTTCAATATAAAAATAAAATAAAATAACAATATTAGAAACCATAAAATAATCAAATAGATATTTTAAAAATGATTCATATACATAGTGTGCGTTTATCATGTGTTACCGCGTACACGTAAATTTCAAAATGTCAAAGATGCTCAATTTATAATCGAAAATCGTAATCTGATAATTAAAGAAGGAGGCAGAAGGTAAGAAACAATGGACAAGTGTCGAGAATATAGCGTTAAATTAAATTTTCTTTCGATAGCCGAGATAGTATTTTTGCCCATAACTGAAAAAGTTTTTTAACGAGTTACACCACTCTTGATTTCAACGCTTCATATAGACATTTATCTCTTATGAGATACTTGGAAGACATTAAAGCAGCTAGCCACAGGATGCCGTTCCGAAAAAAGTAATTCATCCGTCTCGACACTAGGTGCGTCCTTGTTATTGTGCACGATCGCAGCGCATCTGGTGAGTAATTGATAAAACCTACGTTTTCGTTTCGTTTCGTTACTGACGGATCATAGAATTAACGACTAGACCTTCGTTATTGCTGACGGGTTGCAATGAATAAATCAAATTAGAAGAGTCCCAATAGTTGGCCTCACTGTACCCTGAACTACGATTGTTCGCACATTTTCGTGAGCTCGTCGCATTTAAATTCGTGAGGCATAATTGGCATCATATATGCACGGTTTTAGCGCGCGACGACGAAACGGCTGCTGAATTAATGCGCGAAAATCAACCGAGCGGTTGTCAAAATGTTTTGCTATTCCCATGCTAAAGATTTGCGCGAATCCCTAAAGGGAAAACGCGCGCGTCGGAAAACCACCATACGCAACCCTATAACAATATTGTTTTAGTTTTACATAGATAGAAATGTCGTATACGATAATGTTCGCGGGTTGCGATGCAGGAGAGCTCAAAAACAAACAAATGCATTTACGGCTAAATTAGAAATCACCAACCGAAACAGGAAGTAGATACCTCCAGCGAAACAAAACCGAATTCACACATAATTGATAAACACATATATAACAGAGTAAAGCCGAAATATTCCTCTGCATCAAAGGATATGTTGAACTCACTACACCTGGTTCCCATATTCATCACATTCATAATTCCATAAAAGCCAGGTTTTATTGGATGGATGGAATTGGCGATGGCAGCGCAGCCCTGCGTTCAAATAAAACTCCAGCTCTATGGCAATTGTTGCGCGAAGTCGCCAGGTGCGCTAGTACAGCTAAATGAGCCATCTTGAAATTTGACCGCAAAGTTAATTGTGTCGTCTCCCAATAAGAAAAATGGGAAAGCCATTAAATATGGAAAGAAAGAAAATAAGCCCAGACGTGGTTTGAGCCCACACCCATTCACTCAACCACAAACGTACCGATGTGTGGTTTCTTGTAGAACAGTGTCGAACTACCGTGATCGCGGGTTCAATTCCCGACCGAGGCAATCGAAGTTTTTCAGCGAGAGAAATTTCCACACACGCATTCCTTCCGGATGAAAGTACAGCCGTAGGACCTGTACGTGTATGTACGGTATCAGTTACACGTTAAAGATCTCTACCTAGGTTAAGGCTAGGCAAATATAGCTCAAGCAATCAAGCGTACCGATGCGGAAAGTGAATTTAATGTGCCTTATAAACAATTAAACGCGATCACGTGACGCAGACATGTGATGGACCGCCATTCCGTCAGAACACGTCCGATGGAGGCGCCACTTTCGACAGTCAATTGTTGAGTACAATGAATTAGTAGTACCAAGTGGCTAGGCTATACTGGGGGCTGTTCGAACAAAAGAAATCCTCCCTCTGTTAATAGTTGCCCGGGCGCTGATGGATAAGGCGTAATAACGTATAGGTCGATGGTGGTAACTCCTAACGGTCCAATCAGTGAACGCAGAGACGATGATGTGATTTAGGGTGTGCGACGATAACAGTTTTGAGTTGCCGGTACTTAAACATTTCGCCTATTGTTTTTTTTTCTTCGTCTTCCTCCTCTCTCCTAGGCCAATCGCGCGACGGAGCGACTAACAAAGAAAGCGACAATCATTGTTTTGGGTTCCACAATCTCGTCGTCGGTAGGTTTCGTCCCCCGGAGTCAGTCGGGACGAACAAAGAAATGTATATACGACAATCTCACGACAAAGACGAGAATCAGTCCCTACACACCCACGCGTATCGCTTATCTCTGGCATCCTTCATAATCGCGACAACAAAAAGTGGGGGGTACGATCGAGGGTGGGGGGTTGGGATGACGCGATTTGGGTGATGGGGTTGTAGGGGGAAATAGGCGAGAATTGTTATCTGCTGTGGCCTCATTAGTATGCGCGGCATTGATAGCGACAACCCCCAGAGGCAATTCTTGTCGCCGCCTGCTCGCTGGGAAACCGGATCTAGCGCAATTTATTTTAATAATCTGGAAGATGATGCCACGGAGAAGAGAGAGTTTGGAGCAGGGACGTACGTGTGCCACGCTCATTGGCACATTCTTTGCAATTCAACTTATTAGAGAGCCGAGAGCATGCCTCCGAGTAGTTAGTTCCTCTTGAGACCAAAACCATTTGGTATTTTTTCTCAAAACTTGTAGGAAATGTGATGGTCGCTGCCAAGCACGACAAACGTCAAGTGCGATAACGGTCAAGCACGACAAGTGGATTTAATCCCCGCTACAGATGCCCCATGCAACTAACCTAATCCACCTCCGAGTAGTTAGTTCATCTTAAGACCAAACTATTTGGTATTTTTTCTCAAAACTTGTAGGAAATGTGAGGGTGGCTGTCACGCACGACAAACGTCAACTGCGATAACGGTCAAGCACGAAAAGTGGATTGATTTAATCCCCGCTACAGATGTCCCCATGAAACTAACCTAATCCACACTAACTTAATCCAACATCCCGAACTCACTAAACTGAGCCGAGACTAAACTTAACGTACGCTGAAAGTCAACCTGCAAAACGGTCAGCGATTTAAAGAGGCTATTTCGACCGCAGATTTACTCCTAGCTACAGATACTCAATGAACCTAAAATAACCTAACTGGACTCGTAAAACATACTTAACTCGTCCTACGTCCTTCACAAAGTTATTCAGGAGAGAGTAAATCCGTTGTCTGCGCATCCACTTTTTAATCACTGACCGTTTTGAAAGTTGACAGTTACCGTGCGTGACACGACACCGAGATGATTCATCATTTGAATTTGGGTTTCAGTAATGACGGTTTTACTCTTATATATATAGTGGTTCCAATTTATTCACAATTAAAATGTCACTTCATTTTATGTACAAGGCGAATCCTGACACTAGTGCAGGAACTTTTTCAGCAAAATACAGAATCCTGTTCTGTTTTAGCGCAAGCACACATGACTAGACTGAGGACTGATGGACACCGCGGGTTCTTCGGAGGATCCAGAAGCGCTCCCGTGTGTTCCATACGAGCAGAACGTGATTACTACTTTCGTTAAATCACATCCACACTTGGTCCCCGGGATTCATCACGCTCTTGCGATAAATCGTTGCTGCGCATTTGCCGCTATATTGGATTTCATTTTGCCAAAATGAATCAGCCGTCACAAACTAGTGAGAGAAAAAAAGCCAGGTGAACAGGAGCGAATGACAATACAACAAACGACTCATTCTCCATAACAAATCAAACGACCAGTTTGACAAAACACCTGTAAACAATATCTTCGTGTTACATACAAGTGCTGACATTTTTTTTAAACACCCTCAATTTGAGTTGCAAATGGTGAGACTTATTTTTTAGGATTATTCTGTTATGGTTTTTGTTGTACTTTCAGTATATCAATTCACCCATTGTACACAATGTGCCCATGAGTCTGTCGTAAAAAATTCTATTTTCTTTAATAGAGGAAACAAGACAGATTTTTTTCTATTTTCAATCACTATAGTTGCTGCACTACAGGAGTTTCTGTATCCCTCTTGGTGATTCGGGACTACGTGAGGGGCAAGTCCAGTACCCCGGGATCGAAATTATCGAGCGCCCGCGCCGGGAATCGAACCCGGGACCGCCGAGCCACAGTCAGTCGCAGTATCGACTGGGTTACGACGAGTCGTACTAAATAAAATCACAGAGAAAATGTAAACAAGAAAAGGGAAAATCTGTTGGTGGCGACATCGGCTGCAATTCCGCAAAACAAACAGGACATTCTCAGGGTGTTTCCCCGAGGCGCGTACAAAAATCAATTAGATGTCTTTCGCCACTGATGCCAGATAGACGATCTTCCTGCCTAATTTAGCGTGATTTGGGAGCCTCAGAGCGGCATTAATACGATTTTACGAACGGGCCGGGACTGATCTTCTATAGCTATTTTTTATGATCTCGTGTGGTTTTAGAAAGTGTAACATATCTAAGCGAAAGAATGTGAATGTCCACTGAAAAGTTTTTACACACTCTAAAACCTTCTTGCACTAGATGTGGCTGCAAGGTCCGCCACAATTCACACCATTTTCTCGAATCTCAGCTCTTTCTTTCGATCGCAAATGCGGATTTTTTTTTTGCGTGGCCCCAAGTGCTAATGGAATCTCGGAATCTCGTCCAGAGTTGCCGATTTGGTTGCATATATACTCGTACATAAAATCGGCCAGCGGTGAGCAAACTTTTTACCCTGCTTTATACCTACCTGTACAGGTAGATGTTGCTATTATTTCGTAACAACTTCTGGAACATTTTTTTAAGATGCAACATGACTAGATTTAAACTCAGATTAATCGTCTGGTCGAAAGTAGGTTTGTAAAACGCTGAAGTCAGAACCAAATTCACCGTCAGAGCTGCCAACTATCAGTACTCCGTCAAATTAATCTGTAAGCCGACGCGGATCTGGTCCTGATTGAATTTCTTTTAGGAGAAAAAAATATATGTCAATTCGCAGGAGATAAGTGAAGTTAAGGAGAAGAGTAGAGAGAGGGATTTGCGGCAACGGATGTGGATTTCTGGAGAACTTTCTTGAATTTCATTACATGGTTAATCACTATCTCCTTCAGCCCTGTAATCCATTTGCTTTAAATTTATGTGCGGCGCCAATCTCACAGCATGTACCTGTGACCAAGTTTGTCAAAGTCGGTTCGGATTTAGTTTGACTGAAACGACGAAATCCACGCTCGACTCTCGGGAAGCTGGGTTGGTTTTAAGGGCGGTTCTGAATCTGTATTTGGCCAGGGACACCCTACCCTGGTTCTGACGGTGCCTGCGGCAAGCATGCTCGGTCGCGTTTAACTATTTACAACTGGCTCGGCACGGGTCATCGTGGGATGATTGGAGCAACACCACATCTTAACTCATTTGAAAATCCGCATAACAAAGCAGCAACTGACCATGTCGTCCGGTTTTTCGTATTCGGTGATTTATTATTTATAAAATAAGAAATGTTCTCCGCCAACGCTCTCAACTAGGTAACTATTTTTCTCTAAGAGCTCAGGTATCAGAGATTCCGCATACGTGTGTTCAATAAACTCGTATATACCAAATTCAATGTACTATTACGACGCATTTTGTATTGATGAAAATTTTTCAATGAATGCTTTTTTTCCAGGTGTGATATATGTAATGAACGTTTTCTGAGATTTTCAGAATAATTTTTGCTAAGAATGATCGAAAACTGAATCTTTTTTGCGCAGAAATGCTATCTTGAACAGTTACTCGCGGATGGCTCGGCTGTTATGCCTCAAATTTTATGGTTTAACTTATTTCCTCTATTTATTGTGTTGCGTTCATGAGATATAAATTTAATAAACAAAATTAATTCTTCGTCTATGGACATCGATCGGCGAGTTAGAATTGCGAGCAAGTGCATGGGGTACGCACTTGATGCGCTCTTGATGTGTTAGGGGTACGCACTTGATGCGCACTTGATGTGATGTGCCTGGGGTGCGCACTTGATGGTGTGCGCACAGAGAAGTGTCGCCATCTGTCGGCAGTTGAGTAGAAACTGAGAAGCGGGAGATTTAAATGGAGTCGTGCAGTTTGGGGCATGTGGCAAATGACGTCACCAAAACAAAAATTATTGCGATGATTGACCACGTCTCTCGTAGGGAAGCGCCACATTCAAAAATACACTCTGTACAAAGTGACATATCAATGATCTCCAGACGAAAGCGGTTCCTTTGGCCTAGTCCTTTTATAAAAATTAGAAAATGTGGATGTGATGAAATAAGTCAAGTACTGTACCTGAGGGCATCACGAAACTAAGGTAGCGTTATCCGTGCTCTTCCAACACTGGAATAACACAATGAGTGTGCTTACCCTACATAACATGTGGCTCAACATAATTTCAATTTACGGAGCGAATCTGGAAGATCGTTTCAACAAGTCCAATGATCTGCGAGTATCAAGTTTCGTGATGTCCTCAATCAGTCAAACAGTGTCTAACAAAGTTGTAGGTATTTTGTGCGAGCTTTTGTTACAGTTGTTGCTCAAATTTCGGATCTAATTTAGGAGATTGAGACGGATACATGTAAGCGCCGGCACTCGGATGTGCCCCCCCCCCTCAATTGGACCAGCAGTTTGACATGCTCGTACGGGGATATGCTAAGTCGTCCAACAAACAGGGTGTCACCGATCAATATGCAATCCGAATAAAAGCGCATCATATCTTTCCCCCAACCCCTCTGATCCCCATCACACATGCATATATATTCGCACTATAGTCAACCACGTCTCAATGTAACGACGATGTACATGTTTTACGTGCACAGGGTTAACAAAGAGCGCGTTCTGAAAACGAAAATCTTCCCACGTTGTTTGAAACTCGATTTATTCTTATTCTTAAACGTATCAGATCATGTGCCGTAAACTTATGAAGGCCTCAAATCTATAATCACATTAATTGAATGGCTGAACTTTGGTTTTCATAATAGAATATTTCCAACATGAGATATTTAATTTTTTGTAATTAAAAATATTGTGCTGATCAGACCGGATATGAAATCGTTAGAAAAAACAAGAATCGTTTTACTTTTGTCTCCAGTATAATCGAGAACAGAAATTGATAAAGTGTGGCAACAAAATATTTATTATTTATGCTTCGTTTTACATTAGAAAAACATAAATGCAGTTGAATACGATATATTCGTTCCACCTATCAAAAGACAACTTCTAAAATGAGAATGTTCGTTTTTAGAGAGCGGAATATAGAATTCACTTTGGTGTCTCTGGATTTTAAAGAGTCGCAGCCGAACAGAACACAATAAAATGTGCCCTACGCAAACCTTGAGCAATAAAATGTACTGGGCTTATGTTAGAAAGGAGGCTTTCAAACAAATACATTTTCTAATGTCACTCATACGATTTATGCGCACGACTCTACGCATGCGGGAAGTCCAACTTGTTATTGTGATAAATGCATCTACCGGTACAGCTCCGGTACAGCTCCGACACACGGACGTGACACGGACAGCACAGTGTGGTAGAATAATAGAACACAAAGATTGGACAGTTCCACCCGTTGAGGCCAAATAAACTGGTGGCTGAAGACCTGTAGCGTATTGACCCGTCTGAATACTGTGGTGTTGCCATCTTTGAAATATATGAATTGGCTTAATTACAAATAATATTTTATCAATGTATTAAAAACAGAACGTTCTGTTAATTGCTTTGGACAATAATGAAACAGGAAGGAAATCCTTATCTGTTTAAAAAATGTATAAATATATAATAAAGAATGAAATATTGATTTTTATTAAATAACTAGAAAAATAGTCTGCTTTGTTCTGCTGTCCCCGTTTTAGCAGCAATATATTTTTAACTATTACATCATAGCAATGGTGCTGCAACACGTCATTAAAAAAGAAATTCCATATTGGAATTAAAACTTCAACGACTAATATCTCGAAAAATACGGAACATCGAGATCTGAAATAGCTTTCACTCGATTACAAATTTGCGGAATTATCTACAGCTCTAAATTTATTCAATTTCGTTAAGCCGTTCGTAAGAAAACACCAAGGAGGACAGTTCATGACAAATGATGTCAAACTTTCAGGATTATAATATAGATAATAATCAATTTTTATGACTAGAGACATTATGAATTCGTGGCGAAAACATTAATAACAAATAACAATTAACATATTTAAGACAGTGCATGTAAATTATTGTGGGCAATTTTTGGTTTTTTTATTTTGGTCACAATTCCCGGGCCACAGTCGCCGGGCCTAACGTCGCCGACCACCAGCCAAGTTCTAATCAAAAATTGAAATTTTCTCTTTCTTCCTCTCTCTCTCTCCTGCCGCACTTTAAAAAAAAAATAGTTTTGCACTCTCTCGGGGGATTGCTACTTGGCAATTCAAATCCATTACATCGGGCTCACCCTCATCTTCCCCCGCCCCTTCTGGCTGTTGGATCCGACTCCATTGGAGTGCCGACTTTACCTTTTTCCCTCGCCGCACCTTTATACGAATGTGTTTCTTGTACCTGGGATATCCGAATGTAATGCAGCGAGTAATACCATTTGACAAGAGCTGCATCAAAGCGATTATATGATCCCAGGTAACTGACTAGGTAGGCGCGGCACTGTTTGTTTTAAAGGTGGTGCCGCTCATGCAAATCGTGAAGAAAAAAAACATGAAAAACTATCGCCATTCCCAGAGATATACAGAGTAGTGCATTAAGTACTTTTATTTTATTTTTCCTACTAAGAACAATGAGGCATGTTGGTGCTACGAATTTCAGACATGACCCGGTATTGTCTTTTGAATCGATCGTTCAAAATTGCCAATATCGATATTTCGATAGCTATCAAACAACGGAGCCTTGCATTGTGTGATTGCCTCGCAACGCGGGGCAGCAACATATTCGCCGAGAGGGCCGCACATGTTCAGTCAGTGCGAGAACTCTTTTTTCCTTGCCAGATGTGTGACGTTGGTGACACCCACTCCCGGCAGTGACGTCAGCATCTGCGTGTAGGAATTCAGCTCGCTCGACAATTCCAGAGCTCTCGGCAAGGAATTGAGCCGGTGATCACGACACCTCTTTGCGGCCCGCCCTCGACACAAAATGTCCACATTATTAATGCATGTGTACACACTGCTATATATATATGGGTTTCCGGTAAGAGTAATTAAGGCTCTTGATAGACACTTGATGTCGTGCGAAGTCAACGTAATCGGAACAAAATAGTTCTAGCCGCGGCCACAAGAAATGCTCGGAGGTCTCCTTCTCTGTATTGGCGGGGAGAACTTCAATGGCAGTCTGTTTGGCGTTAATCAATAAAGCCAATGTTACTAACGTTATTCTTTTCGTTTGGCACATCAAACGTGAACTGAGTTACTGAGTCCGTTGCTCACGCGTCATTGGATTCCAAAGAAACACCGCAATTTTTTAAGCGCCGTAAAAGACTCGAGTCCTGTTCGGGTCCTCATCAAGAAACGGGAACAGTGATGTAATTGAATATGAAAATATCATATCTGTCATCGTTAAAATCAGACAAGTAAACATATCCTCGTCAGACCTCTAAGTGGTGTTTTTGCGTTTTTATTTTATAAATAATTTCATTTTTAAATCACTAATCTGAATTTTAAAAATTATTTTTTATTTTATTTAATATGAATTTTACATTTTAATTTTTTTCTCTTAAAAACCTTTATTATTGATCTTTCTTATCCGAAATATTAAGTTATTTTTACGAAATGTTGCGCTATTTAAGCAGCGAACGAGCACTTTATAAGAACCCCAACCCACCCCAAGAAAAGGGTCATACAAACCGAACACAATTTCACCATTCTCAAACTCGAGAGAAACAGTATTTCAATTGGCTTTAATTTTGTTTAAATTTTAAATTTTTTATAATATATAAAAGTGCAGGAGCACGCCAAGATGAATATCGAGATAAAGACAATAAACAAACGTTTATTTAAATGCCTGATAGTAAGACAATGTAATTCATCAGTTACAGTTAAAATATGATCAAACGAATAAATTTGAAATTCAATTGAAATTTTTTATTTAATAATTTTTGTAGGTGGTGTTTTAATTCGAAATTAAATGACTTCTTTTGAAAATTATGAAATTACTCTTTTAAAAAAAGCGTTTAACAAAGATCTAAATAATGTAGTTCTATTAAAGCAGAACTTATTTCAGTCAATTTATTTAAACTATGTAACAACCGCTAAAACCAATGTCATGTATACTGTACGGTGTAGAGTATATATTGAATAAAAAGATTTGTAATGATTTTATTCGCAATTTCTCCAAGTGATTCGCTTAGGACATGGCTACTCTTTGTAGAAACTTTGTTAATTTCAGATTTGTCATTTTGTATTTCTATAAATCAACGATTTTAAATTGTCTTTTCGCACACATGGTGACATTCGCCTAGGCTATTTTTTTCTTTGTCCAGCTTCGAGCACATCTGAGTTCAAACATGGTTTTTCGTAGCTCGGAATGAATCTCCGAGCAGACCATTTTTTCACACCACTGTTTGGCGCTTGAATTGTCGCTGGGCATTGTGTGTGTGTGTGTGTATTGGGAACGCTTTGCCGGGGCGGGGGGTGATGGGCGATGGGCGATGGGCTGGGGGCTAAACCCTTATCAACGGAAACTCACATTGGTCAATGGTCAAGGGCCTACTTTAGAGCGAGGCCATTGCTCGGTTCGCCGGGCTCCATACGCGTGTATGTGTCCGTGCGCATGGGCGCTGTCGCCGCTTGCCCATAAATTCCTGGACTCGTTTACGTTGTTGCTATTCGAATATTGTGTCGCCCACCAGCTTTCATTCTCCCTTTTCTATATCGTCCTATTCCCTAGTACCCGACATTCGCTTTCGGAATATGTCAAAGTCCCTCGCAGTAGGGGCGCGTTGGAAATGCGAATCTCGTTCAAACAACCTTTTCCCATTTCATAGACATTTTTATTCGAGAAATTCAAACTTGAAAAACACAATCTGCATCTCTATGAAAAGCGGTCTTAATTCAGCAAATTGGACCTACCTTGGCATGGTTTTTACGTATAATGTTCCAGCATTTAAGTCCTGTCACAAGAACAGACAGTTGTGAGGTGCCCTGATCACGGGATCAATTCCCGGACGAGATAACCAGAATTTTCGGGCAACGCGCCATTTTTTGGGAATGGAAGTACAATACAAAGCAGGTGTTGACGTCGTTGTCGCGGGTAAGAGTCACTGACGTCACACTTATTACAAGAAAAATAGGATTGAAATGAAGGGATCAGATCTGGCAACCCGCAGACCGTTGGTGTCGTGCGAGAAAAGTGCTGCCCCTTTTGCAAGGCAATCACACAATTCCCCATTCAGACTATTTTTTTAAATAAAAAACAATGAGAACTTTTCGTCAATTGCAGTGGTTTTCATTTTAGTTTATTCTTATTAAATAATAGTTATGCTATTATTTTTTTGAAGATTTCGTCTCCGACTCTGTTCGTCTTTTTTCGTCCGGCGCTGTCAGTTAAAATAGCCAATATTTAGTTTTACTATTACTGACAATTGTCCTTCTTACTGTTGTCACTATCTTAGTAGATGTTGTTCTTGTCTCGATCTTCTTTTTTTTTTTTTTTTTTTTTTATCAACTGTAGTCAACCGCACTACAGGCTTACGTCCCCCTCATGGTGCTTGGGCACTGTGCGAGGGGGAACG
>JAQGBY010003890.1:0-17982 GCA_034698785.1 Mycogona germanica | reverse complement strand
CGAAAAATTCCAGAGGTCTCGGTCGGGAATCGAACCCGCGATCTTGGGAATAACAGCTCGACACGCTAACCATTACACCCCCGAGACCCTTTTTTTGTGAAATTTTTGTGAATTTATTTCCATGCAAATTATATTTTGTAACTTCGAATAAAAAAAAATTCCGCGAATCAATACGGGATTAAAAGAAGATGCGTTCAGACATTTAAAAAAACCCGGCGAGCACGACAGCGTATGAAAGACATATTAATTTATTAATTACTGAGCTCATCTCAAATGTGCTCGAGAATAAAAATGTGGTTAAATTTCAAGCACAAGGGTTACATTCAGCGAATTAAAATATTGAAGTTACAAGCAGCTATTTGTCATTTTTCTACGGCAACGCGAAAGAAAACAACCAACACGTGGATTTAGCATTGTTTCTCATGTTTGTTATTTATCACAACATAAAAGATCACACACAAACGTGGTCATTTTTGCATCTAATACAAATGTTGGACAGGAAGTCGTAGTTAAAAAAATATTCAGGAAATTTGAACATAGGCCTACGCGTGCTTCGTTTTCGGTGAATAATGCCGCGTGTCATTTCTATCAATGAGATATCAATTCGCTTAGAGACAGACTATTCGGATGACAACAAATTAAAATTCTATTTTTGACATCGGGAGTGGGAGGAAATAAATAGCCATTGTTTTGTGTGAGTCAGTCAGTCTGGCACTGTTCGAAAATGCGCCTTCCTTCGGAATGATTTTCTCGAGATCAGTACGATATCAGATACATCTTAAAGATCCTTTCTTAGGTAGAGCGAACCTAAACTAATAAAAAAAAATACCACCAACCCCCATTTCTTTGCACTTTCCACATTTCTACTGACTGATTACTAGTCAATCAATAAACGTAGCCGATGCGTTAATTGTTTTTTCAAAATCATATCACTGGCTACGGTGGTGTTTCGGTGCATGGTTTTTACCTTACATTACATTACAAATCAAAAGCTAAATCGCCGAACTGTTTCAAAATAAATGATTTCACAGGACACCCCAGGTAACCCTACGAGAGGCAAAATTCGAAAAATTTGATTTGCGACAGGTGCCCATGGTTAAGACACGTAATCAAATTTCGATTGACAAACGAGAAATCCTAGGTTCCTTTATGGTTAAATTTTAAAAGAGTAAGAAAAAGGTGGTCTCGAGATCCACAGTTCTTTTATGACGTTTTTATACACTGGGGCGACCACCGAGGCCCTTCGGAATTTTTCGGGCGTGAGAAACTCCTTCTCACGCTTCCTTCGGAATGAAAGTTAGAAGCCGTACCTGTCCCGTACGATTTCAGGTACACGTTAACGACGACCTACCTACCTAGGCTTAGGCTAGGCAAAATGACCAGGTCGTATCCTGGGGGAGTTTTAACGCGGAAACGCTGGTTGTACCTCATTAACAATTAGCTGTAGGGGCGACCACCGAAACGTAGGTTTTATCTATTTCTCTCTAGATGGCGCCAACCAACAGCCTAAAATTGTATCGCCATCTAGTGAGTGAGCGTCGAAAGAACCCTACATTGTCGGCGGTCGTCCTATGGGCAGAATTATTTCTGGACTTGTTGCGGTGAGGGCACAGGTGCGGCTATTTAAAAGAAAAAGATGACACATTGATGCAACGTGTAAATGGGCAGTTGTCGAGTCAAAGAAATATAAAGGCAAGGCGCGCCTATCGCCTCGAGAGAACTCGACTAATACGCGGCCACTTGGGCTCGCCCTATAAATCCCAGAAGGCTCCTGGGACGGAATAGGTCAAGTTGCCAGCACGGCATGTGATTAACTGAAAGGTTCGAACTCGTTTCCTCCGATTCCAATCAGGCCGTCGATGTCGTCGTCTTCATCAGAGTTGGACGAAGCAGACGACGAACTGGACGAACTCTCAACGCCGGCCGGAAAATGATCTTGGAGTTCTGGAAGGAGTAACAAGATTCAAGCACGACTTGGTGGCGAGACTACGGTCGAGACGGGGCGTAGACATATCGAGTATGGCGAGACGGGGTCCGATTTCCGACGCGGTCTCTCTTATTCAGTAAAATATCCCAGGGGAATAAAAAAGTAGAAAAAGTCCAATAAATTATATTTAGAACATAATTTACCTTTTCGCTTCTGATCGGGATCTCCCCAACATATTTCCTCATCGGAATCGGAGCAACTGTCTCCGAGCCTGTCAAAATCCACAGACAACCAAGCGGGCTGCAACAAAAAGGTCAGCTGTTTTTCTATCATGGTAACTAGGAAATACTGAAAAACTAATCCCCAGGTCGACTGCAAAAATAGGAAATGAAAACACGGCCAGACGTGAATATTGGCCATTATTTTTTCTTTACCTTGGTCGCCTTGTGCAAAAGTCTAGGCCACTTGTTTGCCGTGGCCTTCGTGATCTTAAGCGTGACGTACAGCTCGTGGATGGTGGAAGTGGCGCTAGTCACGGGCGAGTACAGGATCTGATCGAGGTCGAAGATCTGGCCGTTCACTGCGGTTCTGCAGTAGAAGAGCGAAGTATTTTATAAGCTACACACACACACCAGCTGGTGGAAAAAAATTAGTGTTCACCCACTTGATGAAAACGGTCAATAGCTCACGTGTAGGTCAGTCTGCTTTCGTTCACCGAGATCGTGTCATTTTCAACACCGGATATTTTCAGCTTGAGTGTTACCATCTCCCCAGTTTGGGACCACTCCACGCGAGGAGTTTTTCTATGATGAGGGGGGAAAAAGATAGTGGGTAAACATAAGTGAAACTAGGCCAACCGGGAAGGACCAACGATCTTGGGGGCAATCCGCTAGTACCGTACACACGTGAAACGTCGCGAGAATAGATTTCAAATGAATTGATCAATCTGGCTGCAAATACCCGTGATGCTTGTTGGCGCGTTTGTGGCGAGAGTGCTTGTGTCGAACCCTCTCTTGGTCAGGGGCAGGAACACTTTCCTTCCTGATCGTCACATCCTGTTCACGTGACGCGCAGCTAGCGTCCACTCGGACGTCCGGTTTCAACTGGGCAACACTCGCCTGAGCAGAGTGTGTGTCGGCAATTGCGGGTTGTTTCCTTCCACCGAGGTCGACTTCTTCGTCGGAATCCAATTCCACTATCATGGCTTGGCCAAGGACGACGTTCCGCGCCTGGGCTTGAGTGCCGGAGGGGTTCTCCAAATGGACGGCGGGTTGGTCAAGATTTGAGTTGCCATACCCGTCGTCCTCGGCATTGTGGTTATCTTCTAGAGTCTAGTTAAGAATTTAAAAATTGAATTCAAGAACCAAACTTGTATTTCACATGAGAGACAAATGCGCTCGAGCGGAAAACACAGTTTTGTTGCACTTTAATAATAATGTTGCTGCAATTTTCAACCAGTCTTATTTGAATTTCAAGTTTCGCAGTAGACAAGAAAAATGTGAGCTCATTTGACGTGGCCAATCGCCAAACGAAATTTTTGTAAGAGCGAAACACTGTATGCAATCTAGGAACGACATGATTACTCACCTCAATGGAAGAGATGGAACTTGCTGATCTAATGTCCTCGGGCAACTGTAAGAGGTTTTCGGACGGATTGATCTCCTTGCAGTGACCCCACAAGCACAATTCGTCAGCCAAACTGGCGAAGGACTCTGACCACAATTCCACTTCGTAACAGAATCTGTTGGGATTTTCTGGGTCCGCTGTCCTTTTCTTGGCCTAAAGACGGAAATGCAAACACATTGTCTCGTTACGATATTGGCCAGTTCTTACAAACTGGATTTGAACACAATGACGACATTAGATGACACAAGTTTCACGAGAATACTTTGCCATTTCTTTAAAAGATTTCGAGGATAACTCTCGACTCTCAATACCTGGATCAGTCTAGATGGTGGGAATTCGAACCTACCTCCACGCAGAGCAGGATCTTTTGGCGTTGGTCTGGCGTGCTGGTGAACTTGAACATGTCTTTGATACAGTCGAAGCTACATTGCTCGGCATTTAGGGGCGCGATGCCGCTTAGTGAACACTCGATGGCCTGGAAAGGCAGACGCCAGATGAAATTGGGCGGAAGTGGATGGAGATAGTTGCGCCCAACCATCTCAAGCTCGCCATAGTCGAGGTACAGGATCAGCACGTCCACCTGCGATGGGTCGGACTCCGATTCGATTATCCGAATGATCTGCCCACGGTAATAGCTGGAATCAACGTCATTCAAATTATGATCAATATATTACACCTTAAACTTGATTGAAAACAACGGAAACGGAAATTTCCGGCGTGGTTCCAAATCTACTTAATATATCGGGACTAAATCTAAATAGCGAATCTTCTAATATCCATAAAAATCTAATCAGAAATGCAATCATGAATGAAACACTATATCTCACGTTAATTAAGGGTCGCCAGCAGAATACCATTAGACAAAACAATTAATACCATAATATGTATAACCTATTACTAATAGAATGAGTGCCGGATTTATTGGTTACGAGTGCTTATGTGTAAACATGTTATAAGCAAATATGTATAACCTATTACTAATAGAATGAGTGCCGGATTTATTGGTTACGAGTGCTTATGTGTAAACATGTTATAAGCATGTACTTAACGGACTTAATTTTAATTCCCCGAAGTGGAGTTTCTGTACCCCTGTTGGTGCTTAGGCACTATGTGAGGGGCACATTTTCACCAGTACCCCGGGATCGAATAATCGAGAGCCCGCGCCGGAAATCGAACCCGGGACCGCCAAACCATAGTCTGTCGCTAGACCAACTGCGCTACGACGAGTCGTACAAACTTTGTCAAGGATGTCCGATATGCTGTATTATTGCGATTTATTATGATCCATGTTGTTGTTTCATTTTTATTTTCAATTTGATTGACACATGTTCACCAAGGTTATCGCATGAATTGTTAATTTATTTTAATGTTCCCCTAATCACATCGCCAATGCGATATGTGGGGGAAGTTAAGGCGCACGATGCCCCGATATTAATATTGTAAATAAATAAAAAATAAGTGTTGCCAGAACTTTCCCGACGCATTTCATATATCAAAGTCTCCTTTCTCACTTACCAGCCATCCGGTATGAAAAGAGCAACGCAATAAGCATTGATTTGTAAGTTGGACAGTAGCGGCGGATTTTCTTTCTTGACGTGGTCGTCCAAATCGTCCATCAGGGACTCGAGGCTAGAAAAGAAAACATATAGCATGGGGTCACACGCTCGTTTCGTGTCGGGCAAACGTCTCCGATTATAGCGGAGAGACGGTAATTGAAAGGAATCTCACCAGTCTACGTGTGCTGGGGCGGCCCGCTGGACGTAGAAACGACTCGGGCTGTAAATGCACGGCACATACACCGACTCAAAATTGTCCATTGGCAAGAAGGCGAAGGAGGGTGCCGCTTGAGGGTTGTCGTCCGCTACCTGCTGTCTGGGAACTGGAGGGAAACGGACATCTCGAGATCAATGAGGAAAGCAACACAAGCACGCGATATGACGTATAAAAGGTGGGTGAGAAGAAACCCACCTTGGACGTTGGCTTGAAGATCGATGGGCGGGGGCAGCTGGAAGAAGCTTTCGCACATGCGCAGCACCGACTTCATATGATCCGGATTGGGCAGGGCCAGTTTCTTCTTCATGAGCTGTTCGCGAATGTCGAACTCGGTGACGGTGGTCTTGAGGTTGGGCAGTCGAACCTTCTTGACGAGCGGGGCCACCCACACTGTACGACCTAGAGACAGAATAACCTAGACAAGGAAGATACGGCACCCGAATCAGTTGAGCAAAACTAACACTTTATTCCGGAGCGAGTAGGAGTCCCAACTCATTAACGGTGAAGTACGACTCGTCGTAGCCCAGTCGGTATTGCGACTGACTGTCTCGGCAGTCCCGGGTTCGATTCCCGGCGAGGGCTCTCGAAAATTTCGATCCCAGGGTACTGGACGTTCCCCTCGCATAGTGCCTAAGCACCATGAGGGGTACAGAACGCCTGTAGCGCAGTTGACTACAGATGATTAGAAGAAAAAAAACTGCAACCGTCTGCAACAAACATGTTGTCTTTTTGCTCGCTTTTTACAATTTTACGTAACTATTCTATTTTTAAAGAGGGCACACAAATCGATTAATACTGGGGTTAGAATTTCCTGCAGACATCTCAGTAATTCTTATCACATTAGAAAATGTTAACAAGGTTTATGATGATTTTTTATACTATTCCTTCGATTGTTTTTTGTAAACAAGAATGTGGGAAGTAATAAATAATACTTTATTCAAGGCCAAAAACTGAACAACTGGTTTACACCAGGTTTGATCTTTATCCATCTATGGCATACACCCCAACCCCCAATTACTAAAACATCGTGTTAAGGAAGTCATCAATTTGCCAATCACCTTGCCAGTCAGCTCTTTTCCACTGATGAGTTCTTCCACCAAGCCAGTCGCGTTGACGGTCCACTCCTGATCCCTGTCCACCGGCTTCACGAAGCACAAGATAATCTCGTAGGCCTGGGGCGGAATCTCACTCAGTTTGGGTGGACACCGCATAATATCGCATACCTGTGCAGAACCGAACGATGATACACGACAGCAAACTCATTCACGAGAATCCCATCACATTCAAGAAAGGCAACAAGGACAAATCGCCGAGTGGAAAGTTATCACCAGGCACCAGCACCAGTCAAGAGTATGTTTTTATACAAATAAAAACCTGATTTTACCCGACCAGACTTGTTAAGCTGTTCCACTTAAACGAAGTGGTTGCGCTTAGTTCAGTGTGTCACAAAAAAAACGTGTCGACTCACCTTAGTGAAATACTGTTTTCCGTCATCCAAAAGGACGATTTCCACATGACCTTCTTCCAGACGTTTGGACACCACGCGACATCGGAGCAGGCGTCCATTCGTTCGATCGACGCAGATCTCTCCGATTTCCGGCGAAGCTTGAGGCACGCAGCTGTCGTGACTGGAGAAATGCATGCCCATTTCGGTGTTCAGAATCCGGAATTGCTCGCCCATGTCTTGCCATACATAGTCGGAACCCTGGTAACCGGTGATTCGACCGAAGTAGTTGGAGGCGTTGACTACGCTGGTGATGTAGACGCGTACCAAGCCACCGCGCTCCAGTCGCGGATTGGGGGCCTCCGATTTGAGCAGTAGGTGGCGCTCTGCGCACCAGTAGTCGTTGGGACAGACACCGAATGCCTTCCAGTAGGAGCAGAGTGGGACGCCCTCCTTCTTCTCCTCCTGAGACTAGTAGTGGCGGCGAAAAGGAAGAACGAGGCGTGTTAGGCGGAAAATGGAATTCAACTTCCCAATATGCACACAAATACACATCCACACGGAGCACACGTGTCCCCGCGTCTCGAGGTTACCTCATAAAATCCGTACATGAAGCGACTAAGCGGTTGGGGAATGTCGATACTCATGCGTTTGAGTAACATATACAGAGTGCGAGCCTGGATTCGACTCTCCTCCGTGATGATCAGATCAGACGTGCAGTTGGCCGGAACGGGGGCCTGGGCAGATCCAACAAAAAAATATATATAAAACTCTGGACAAGTAAAGGCGCGGAAAGCAAGATTGACCATCATTCGTCCTACTACTCTATCTTTAAAAATGAAGCCCAGGTGTGGGCAAAACCAACACAATAATCGGTATTACTTTCAGATATATAGAAACTTCAAAAATTAGCTTTAAAGATGCATCTCGTTCCAGCGTTTCCTTATGAAGCCAACGCTTTGGATAAAAAAAATTCAATTTTTTAATCTAGCATCGAGAAAAAATTCCTGATAGGAAATGGTTAGATCTAATAATTGCACAGCAATCGTTCTGATCGAACGATCGTGGGCTAGCCCAAGAGTGTGACCAGAATAAAGGACTCTTTACTACTCACCGTGACGTCGGCTAGTGCCTCGGTCATGCGGTTCATCATGCAGCTGAATCTGCGTCCAAGGAGACTCTTCTTGGTAGCGGGAATGTCGTAGTGAACCACCCAGGTGGCGTCTGTCACGTTCATCTCGTCAAGGCTGGCGTCGGTCAACACGAGCATCGGCTGCTCGTCAGGCGGATGATCCCGTTCCCAATTCTGCCGCACGGCTGGAACGAGAAGAAAGATTGGACTAAATGTCTTTCCAGTCGGACAGTTTGGGCTCGGTGCGATTGCTAATCATTTAAGAAAGAGCGATGCTCGTCAAGATATCGTGGCCGAGCTCACCGGCAATTTCAGGAAGCTTCATATCGTGGTTGGCGAAGAGCACGAATTTGCAGATCTTGGAGAGCGCCCTGAACACCTCCAAACCACTAGCAGTATCCGACGCGAAGATCACGATCTTATGGCGATTCACTACCAACCGATCTCTCACCAGCTCTGAAGAAAAAATATATATTCTTGTGAGAATGATTTCAGAACAGTGTAAAGCCCGAACGAGAAAGATAGTGCAAGATGTATAATGCCAACTGACCCATAAGTTTGCCAAGCCTGTCTCTGACCAGGACCACGTGGGGCACCAAATTGACGCCACAGCACACAATGGCCTCGAAAAAAGATGAGCAGAAGAGGAGCGGACTGGACATGATCGGGGAAGCCAGAAAGTTGCTAATACTATTACTCCACTTGCGACTAAACGCCAGCACGTAATGAGGAATGTTGCTCTCTTTCACTTCGCGCTGACGACGTGCCTGCATCTTGCGGTAAGTGGCTTCGATGTACTTCATCTGCATGAAGGAGGAAAAACGCGATCGATGCAAATTAATCATATTCATGCCCGGTATTTGGACGAATTTTCGATGAAAAAATAATTTCTTGTCTCACCAACTGGATCTTTGAGTCGATCAACTAACAGATTCTAAAAGCACATACCTCGGAGACGAATTTGTCCAGCAGGACGTCGGCATCCTCCAGTATGAGGTAATGCAGTCGGGACATTCCCGTCATTCGGATGCCGTCACTGCTGAGCAGGCGATAGAGCGCGCAGGGGGTGATTATCAACACCTCACAGCCACTCAACAGACTTATCTGGGGTCAGATAGGATGAAAGACCAGAAAAGAAAATCATGAACATCATCTTATCGTCTAACCTTAATGTTTTGGTGTTCTAAATATTTTGGATTTCAATTTTATGTCATCCAATTTCACCATTCTAAACCCAAAAATGACCAGGCGTCCTAAGTATCACACGTCAAAAGAAAACAATGAACATCATCTCCAGACTCAAATATAAAATGATAACCAATACTAAACTAATTCTAAACAATATAAGTATATAAGAGGCAAAGTCGTACATGAAATATAATAAAATAAAATATTCCAAATAAATTCATAATGAAATAGTGGTTGTTTCCGGGACAGCACCGGACGAAAAACGACGACCACAGTCGGCGAGAAACTCTCAAATAAAATAATAGAAAACACTCTTATTATTCGATAAGGATAACTAACTGAGAACCATTGCAACTGACGACAAAGGACGACGGCGATTCACACTTACCGATTTTTCCCTCATCCTCATCTCCAGAGGAAAATTAAAAACATTAAATATAAAAGTTTACTTATAATTACCATGGTTTTGCGTGAAACCGGTACTGTCAACCATGGCAATTATAAGTAAACTTTTATATTTAATGTTTTTAATTTTCCTCTGGAGATGAGGATGTGGGATAAATCGGTGAGTGTGAATCGCCGTCGTCCTTTGTCGTCAGTTGCAATGGTTCTCAGTTAGTTGTCCTTATCGAATAATAAGAGTGTTTTCTATTATTTTATTTGAGAGTTTCTTGCCGACTCTGGTCGTCTTTTTTCGTCCGGTGCTGTCCCGGAAACAACCACTATTTCATTATGAATTTATTATGAATATTTTATTTTATTAAACTAATTCTAACTAATATCTAATTCTGTAGTGATGCGAGCGAAGTTTTTACATACCGACGTATCCATGGTGGCTTCGCCGTATGCTTTGATGACGCGCACAGAGTTCATTTCAAGAATTGACTGGCACTCCTGGAAGACGTTATCGACTGTACGCCACGACGGGCACACGATTATGGCCAGCGGCTAGACTCGCGTCAAAAACAGGAACAGAGAGAATACGAGTTAGCACATGTATCCCCGTTCTTCCAGTATCTGCAATTACCACATGTTTAGTTTCGCCCCGAACAGACGTGCATATCACAAGTTAGTGAACCAAGTTGTCGTTTAATGGTAACTTGTGCGACATTGGTGGACAACACACATAAATATTAATTGAACTGCTCAAGAGCCACCACATGCTCATTCGCGCCACTTATTATGTTTTCTTCGTCTCTAAATTACTGTATTGATCTTTGTGGCGCTGAATAAAAAAAAAAAAAAAATAAAAAAAAAAAAAAAAAAAAAAAAAAAAAAAAAAAAAAAAAAAAAAAACCACATGGAATCACCTCATTTCCGGGGGGTATGGTGTCCGATATTTCGTTCGTGATGACGAATGAGAGCAGCGGCAACAGATAGGAATAAGTCTTGCCCGACTTGGCCTCGCTGATGACTGCGATGTTGCGACCACGGGTGATGGCCGGCCAGATGTGAGACTGGATCCAGGAGGGAGATTCGATGCGTTTGGCGGCCAGACGCTGAAAGCCATCGCATTGAGGAGAGAGGTCATAACCGGACGAGGGGTTAGATAAAACGACTTTGGGGTCACGCCACAATTTCTCAATAAACCAAAAGCAAAAACGTCATTTGAAAAAAGTATTTTTCTTTACACTTTTCTAAACATCCGCGACAGTGATACTAAAAATTAAAAAACAGGTACAGCGTATACACATTTTTCTTTCTGAAAACAAATTGTCCTTCCTTGACCTCAGAAGGACGACAGTTCCACCGGTAAAACTTTTAACTCTCATTGACATTTCCCAGACACATTTTCCCCTCCACGTCTAGCGGGCACTTGTAAATAGCTAATACACATGTAAATAGCTATTTAACAACCTTTAATATGAAGGGGTCAAACATCGCCATGTTGATGCTGGTACACAGTCTCAGGAGCGGCTTCTTGCCAGATATGAGAATTTTGACGTTGGACGCGCCGTCACCGCAGAAGCCCAATGGATCATCCTGGAACACAAATGAATTTCAGGTGATCATGTATTTTTATTTACTTGGAACGCTAATTAACCAACAGACTTAATTTTCTACACGATTGCAAATGGACCCATCGTGATGCTCGTGAACTATTTGGGAACATTATAATCGGCAATATATACCGGGGTCGAATAAACAAGAACGAATGCGCTGGTAATCGAGCAACAACTCGTAAATTTTCTAGCTTTTAAATTTCTCAATGCGCCTTTAGCCAGGAATCCACCAACTAAAACCTTACTCCCCGGTGATTACTCGGGAATTAATGCTCCCATTTTTGCTCACCATGGTCGTGCTGATCAGAAAGTTCTGTCTGGATTCAACGTGGTAGCGGTGAGATACAATCATAGTGTCGTCACTCTTGGGTCTCTGGACGCCAGAGCGGGCATCAGTACCATTGGGACTCACGGTGGTGACTTCACTGTGGCGCCCGTCGGAACGACTGACCACCCTCGATTTGACCTCCCCGAAATCATCCGGTGACCTGGCACAATCGTTGGATGAAAGACCGCCGCTCATCGGTCTTACGTCGTTCCGCGTGGAAACGCTAGACAGCTGGTGCAACCGAGGATCGTCATTCTCGTCCATTTTCTGTTTTTTGGTCGCTCGATCCACGGGTTTGTCGGGGATGTCCATCTGATGGCTAACCGATGCCCCAGCTGGTGACGGCATCTTGCTCATGGCTGTTACGCGTCTACCACAGGCCATGCCTACCCCTTCGGCCGCCAGTTCCGCCACCGGTTCGATGCCGATGGACCCAGTGGTAGAGTCGCGTTCAGTGGACCAAGTCGCGGATTTGTCCACCGGCTTTTCGAATGCTCTAACGTTTCCAACACTCCTTTCCGGTGATCTATTGGCCAACTGAAGCACCTCTCGGGCTTGGTTGGCGCGCATTGTTTCTCCTCGATCAACCCTTGACGCGGTGGTGATGGTGGCTGACGTTGGCGGTTTCATCCCCATAGGTTGAATACAATCTAGTACCTCGATCAATGGTTTGACATTGGAAAAGGCATTGGTGGCGGGAGCCTCCAGACGATCTCCAGGTGCCGGCCTAGAATCAAGAACAGGGAAACGGATATGTGCTGAATCTACTAATTTTAGTTATTGCTAGTTAATTGACGAACAAATCGATACGAGTTGAAATGCAACAAAACATTTATGAAAGTGACTCGCGAACTTATTCAGCAAATCAAAGCCTGGCGTTGATTCAAATGGTAATAATTGTGTCAGACGCCTTCAACTCCCCAGCATTTTCATTAATTGTTCAGACACAATTGCATTCATAAGTCACCGTTGACAGTATGAAAATGGATGACGACCGTCAGCGTAATTTCATGACTAGCAGCGCATTGAAAATGTGTACACCGGAGCAGGAATTATCAACTATATCAGGATACCATGAACCCTTTAGACTTCATTTGCAACATTTATCGATAAAAAAATAATTGTCATCACTCATTCCTGAAAACATCCGAGAATTGCTTTTACACAAATTCTCGAACGTTTTCCGACCCAATATGCTTTGGTTGCACAGATTTAACAATTATTTAAAAAAATAAAACACATTTTCCGAGTTGCGCAAAAATAATAAAATAGTAAAAAAATATATCATTGAATATTTAAATAACTGATTCAAGGAGTCAAGAATTAAGATTCAGTCTCGAGAGTAGAAAACCTAAAAACATTTATTTACATGCTTCGGAGTACATTTCCTCCTTGTTGTCTTGCAAGCACATACATTTAAAAGGTCAAGCACTTGCCAACCTCTCGGTTGGCCCACTCCAATCTTGCCATTATCATTAACTCAAACATGAAGTGCGCCTCTTCGTGGTGGTAGCGCGACAGTCCCAGGTTCGATGCCCGACGCAGGCTCGAGTTTATTAGATTCCTTTAGGTACGAATGCATTTGTGCCAACTTGCCACCGCGCTGAAGCAGCGAGTAAGGACACAAAAATGCCGCTATCGCTATTGGCTAGAACAATAATTATAAAAACAGCAGGGCGCCGATCTCCAGTGGAAATGTTTAAGACGAAAATGAACGGAAACTGAGAGGGTCGGCGATACAAAACAAAGAGCCAAAAGGGCAGCCGAACTTACTTGGGAGTAAATGCCGCGCCCCCGGATGATGACTTTGTAGGGGCATTGGCCATGGCACCGACTGCCGAGGCCGGCTGCTGCTCCATCAAACTCGCCAAAAGTCGGGCGCCACGACCAAGCGGAGGAGCGACATTAGGCGACTTGACGGGCCGACCACGACCGATGCCTCGCTTGGTCATGGGGACGATGTCGTGCGCAAGAGTGGTAGGTGATTTGTCAGATTCACTACCAGCCACACTAGTTGCCACCGATACTCGGGAACCGAGCTGGGTAGGAGGTTCGGATGCTGTTACCAGGGAGTCCGTTCGACCACCAACCGCAGATGACACGTTGGAGAACAGGTGCGAGACTGTCTTGGGCAAACGCACGGGGGGCAACGAACTAGAGCTTTGACCGTCCGACGAACGACTGGATATGGACGAGGTCGTGGAGGTGGCGCCACTGTTCAACAGCAGGATGCTGCCTCGCCCGCGTCCGGGTGACAGACGTTCGAGTGAAGGACGCGCGCCTTGCGAGTGCCCAGCAAGACTGTCGTTCAAACAGCTTTTCACCTGGAAATACACACAACACGAAGGGAATTAAGATATGTCCGCATATATATACATGAGAACTCTCAAGACTGGAGTTGATAGACCGAAAGAGACAGTAGTGATATTTGTGGAGCGTGACGAATCTCGCCAATCCCATCATGCATTCGTGTTATACACTTTCAAAATCAGATTAAAAACCAAAAATGATCAACGAGAAACATACACTATGGTTAAGCGGACGCTCGGTCGGAAGACAGGCGGGTGTGCTGCTTCCGAACGAAGGGGACTTGGGAGGAAGACTCGAGATCTTGCGACCCAGATCGGAGCGCAGATGCAGCAACTGGTCTTCCAGTGGCAGGTCCAGGTCGAAATCAGGTTGTGGAGTCACGGCTGGAATGACGAAAGGATGAATGATCATTCAGAGAAATGTAACTTTTCATCAATTGCTTGAAATGTTGAATTTAGCTGTTTGTGTCTGGGAAAGCACCGAACGAAAGATTAACAGATTGGCGAACTCTTTATTTTATAATGCATTAAATATATTTAAAAAATATTAATATTATGAATAGTTTCGGCGCTGTTTCGCTGACAACCATAACATCAAATATTTAAATGTAAGAGGTCCTACAAAATCCCATTCACAAATTTGAAGTAGGTGAAATAAATTACCATACCAAGGCAAAGTCTAGCAATGGATACAAATACAAAAATAAAAATATATAGCTACACAAAATTAAATTAAATATATTTTATGAGAAAGATTTGTTAGGACGTCTGGATGATATTAATCGGAAATGGTGAATTCGGGACTGCAAGCGGGACAATACATAAGTAAAATATTATAATAAAAGCGAGTTCGCCACTCGGTTCGTCTTCGTCATTTGGTGCTGTCCCGAATTCACCATTTCCGAAAAAAATATTTTGCGCTGCATTAGGGTTAGAATAGTTACCATTGAATTGACAAAACGTAAGCACTGTTGAGAAATGTTACTCACACTCTCGAAACTTGTCGCTGTTAAGAGTGGCGTATCCCTTGTTAACCAAATCGTGGTTAACGCAGATCTCTTTTTTATCGACCTTCAAGAAGAGTAGCACCAATTCGTCGCCATCCACCGTTTCATTGAGCAGTGTCACTCGCGCCGAACTGGACACTAGGTCGGGGACAGGAATAGAAAGAAGATCGAAACTAAGCGCGGGCAATCTCAAGCACCGCAACAGTTACCGAGCAGTCGTAGGTAAATGAGTAGTCAAGATTATTGAGGTGCCAGCATTTGAAGCGAACTGACCTTTGATCAAGTGGTTCACGTGAGTCAACGCCGATGGATCCCAAACATCGGAAATTCTGAAAGAGACAGACCAGATTTGCTTGTACGCACAAACATTGAAACCAACAAAGTGAAACAGACTTTAAAACGGAAATCAGATCATTAGTAAGATTTGAAGAAAAGTTAGAAATGAAACCAAATTCAATATCTGGATCTAAATTTCCACTCGACAAATTAGATAATTAAATCTCACAATCTTGCCAATGGTGAGGATCACCCAGCCATGTTTCACAGCGACAAAACAGTGTTCAGAAGGGAAGTGCCCAAAAAGTCCGAAATTCCAAATTAAATAAGCTTGACTGGATTCGTCGAGTGAAAACTACTGTAACCGTAACTTACGAGGGTCTCATCAACGTGTCCGGTCCGTACGCGAGCGAAGTGGGCACGAGGCCGGGCAGTTTCAGACAGCGATACTGGTGAGGAAAATCTTCAAAGCACCGCTGGATCTCACGAACGCTAAAAAATACAAACATTGTTTAGCAAGATGTCGACGCACGAAAATATCCAAAGAAAGGGTTGGGACAGTAATTATTTCGGATAATTACTTGCCAGTGCCCCGTTTATATGATTAAACGGGGTCGAGGTTGAACAACGTAACCGTTCATTTATTTTATGGTTGAATTGACGTATGAATTAAAATACGACTACTTACAAATTCGTGTCCACGGCAACAACCTCATCGTGATCCAACAGCGAGGCTTGCACGTGAATGCCGCTGATTCGGTCGTAGACATCGGCGACCCTGGCGCGATACCATTTCCGGTCCAGAGGACAACGCACGGCAACAATCTAACGAAGAGACGAACAAACATTTGGATGTCAATGTGCTCTCAAGTGGTCAGCAATAATCGAGAGAGAAAAAGAAGCAGCGGCAACTGACAGCATGGCGCTTCGGAATATAGTTCGTTCCAGGCACAGGAGAGAAAGTACTGTAATACTCGTGAACTTGATTCTCCAGTTCCTGGAGAGTGCGAATCGCAGCACCACATGCCGGCTCCCGATTAACGATGGCTCGAAATGTGACTGGGTCAATCACCTGTAATCAAAATGAAGGAAAAGGTTAATCTCGGGTCGATTCAAAATTGATCGAAATTGACCAGCACTAGTATTCTCTACATAGATACGGTAGCCCGGTATGACCTTGGCTGAAAGATATCGGATTAACGCACGAAACAAAATTGGCATGACCAATTAACTACATGTAAAATAAAATAAATGTTAAAAGAGATTCACCGGTGATTGAACGTAATTATAATTTCGATCCCGGGGCACTGGTGAAAATGTACCTTCGCCTAGTGCCTAAACACCAAGAGGGACACAAAAATGCCTGTAATGCCTGGGAAATTAAAACATCTTAAAATCCCCCTCAAGGTAGGCGACCTGGAAATGTTGCCTAACCTAGGTTGCCTAGGAAAGGGATCTTTAACGTCCCAATATCGTACAGGTACGGAACATGATTTTACTTCTATTTCGAAAGAAGGCGTGCGAAGCAATTTCTCTCGCCGGAAAAAATTGCGAAGGTGTCGACCGGAATCGAAACCGCGATCACGGGCCACGAGGAAAACACGCTATCCTCTCGATCGCTCGACACCTCTAACTACATGTACGTGTACATGGCCTATCTGAATGCTGAATGAAATGTTGATATATTTGAGTGTCGCTCTTATTGCTCATCCCCATGCGTGCGACGCTCGTTGGTAATATTGCAGCATCCAAGCATAGGTCTGGACAGGCCACTCTTTTGTGATGGGAGACGGAGTACCAATAAACACGCTGCAAACGGTGTTTCCTGGTGTCGAAGCGGGCCCGAACGATGAATTCTTCCCTTCTGTTTTGCCTCGGTTAGCCAGTTGTTCTCACCTTTTTTACAATGACCGTCAAGGATTCCGTTCCTGACGCAGTCGCCATTCTTTACGCTGCACGTCGCCACCTCTAGCACTAGACCACTACTAGTTAGTACGAACGAAATTGAATTCAGCATCAGCAGGACAACATCGATAGTATCGACAGGATTCGACATTGTTACACCATCTGAAGCTACGAACGAACTATCAATTCGTTTCGATAATTAAGCTGCACACATGGAAATCCAGGTGGCGCTGGCTTGGAGTCAGCCGCACGCGAGCGAGCCATTGGCGATGCCACGGCCGTCCCAAAAGTCTCCATACATATACCTCGATTAACAATATACCTGATGTTAGGATTTTCTGAATGAATGGAGACATTTGGGGCACAATATAATTTTACGATAAAAATGTCGAATCGTTAAGAATAGCGAGTGCAGTTAACAAATCTGAAAAAATCTATTAATTAGTTAAAATCTTTTGAGAAACGTGTTTAATAAACATGTAAAAAATATATATTTAAAATAAGTTTTTCCATCGTTTGTTGAGCCGTGGAGAAATTGCTTTGAACCTATATGTCCACGGCGGAAGCTTGAGACAACAATGGCGCTTCTGCTGTAGTTCCACGCTTTCTATAGGGGGCAATATTTAGGTTACTTGGAAGGTCATTTAGGGAGTCAGTTGAAGATAAGCGAGCGATCTGACCAATTGGGAATGCAATGGAGTGTCGAAATATTTTTCCCCCCCACCGGAAATAGTGGTATGTCGGGATAGGGCAGATTTGTCCATGTTTTTGGTGACGTCGATGACATGTTCCGCAGTCCGTACCTATCCCGACATACTACCATTTCCGGTCACACACCACAGTGGAAAAAAAATTCAGATACTCCATTGTATCGAAGACATAAAGCAAAGCTAGATAGTATAGCGGCAATAATCCGAAAGTGACATGAATTATACGACGAAAGGAACGATATCTGTAAGTGAGGATCGTAGGAAAGCGATCAATATAGGACTTTTGGCTCGTATTCTGAAGGGGGACTGTAATGTCAATATTGATGAAATTGTGAGACAGGCTCCTACTAGGTG
>JAQGBY010003889.1:0-17984 GCA_034698785.1 Mycogona germanica | reverse complement strand
CAATGGAGTGGTCGCCTCTCTAGTTACTCTCCCCCTTGGCCCTCCACGAGAACTGCGAAGTCCCAACGTGTTCAGAAACGGGGGCAAGCAGGTTGACACGGGCACCTCGCGAAAAGAAAAACAAGGATCAACACTAAACCAATAGTGAATGAAGCCAACGGCCAATATTGACCGGCGCTAATGTCAATAAGCTCGAGACCCGGCCGGCACCACCACTGTGAACCGAGGGCGGGGTGGGAGGACCGGGGAATGGAATGGGTGCCTGAGAAGAAACAGCTGGATCCATCTCTCTGTCTTTCTCTCCTTCATGCTCTCATGGCAACAAAAAACCTGCACGGTCCTTGGAAGAAAAAACAGCATACGTGCGATCCTGTGGGATCTCTTTCTATATATATATATATATACATGTGTATATATAAATAGAGTAGAACAGTGTCATATATGTGAGCGTCAGAGGTGGCCAGACGGTGTTACGCACGCAATAGACGCTACCGTTGAGAGGATAAAAAACCGTGGTCATAAAAACTGAAAACAACAGTCTACGTCATATGAAGATTCAACCAAAAAATTGATAGTTTCTGATATTTTTGCTTCTTCGACTATTTATTATTTTGTTCCTACTTTGGGCTGATCGAAATGGCAAATACTATCATCATTGTACGGGGACCATAAATAAAGGAAACAGTGATGCGCGATATTATTCGAATCCCGACCAAGATGGTGACGTCATATTCAATCCCCTTTTATACAAACAACATCATGATTCAAACCTTGCGCCTCTCAAGCTTCGCCGTTGGGCATCGACGACAATACCTGAGAGTGCCACAGCAAGAAAGCAGTAATTTCGTCAACTTTAGTGAGCTTGCACTAGAGAAAATGCTTGACCTCTACTCGATGATACGCCATAGATCGAATAAATGAGAGCGAGAGAACAGGCGTCGGGAATCGAACCCGGGACCGTCGCACCCCAGTCTCTCATCCAGCAACGGTTAGTTCATCCACCACCGCTCTACTTGTATTAAATACAGTCGCTGTTAGCCGAAGTTGGGTGTCCAGTTGCACGTCTAGAGACGTCGGTCTTGCAGACGCTTTATTAGTTGGTGGCGGATAATCCATCATATGACGTGGGCGCCACCGATGGACGATAAATGGCGCGAGCGACCGCACCGGGAAAAAACCCACTAAACGAACATGGACAGAGGTGGCGACAACGACGTCGACAAAATCGAACACACTATCGACACATTAAGCCAAGTCACCTCCCCGTGTCAAGTGACTGGCCAACCGCTTCAGTAACGATAAATGTGACTATCCAATCGCACCATCGTTCATAGCATGTCCATCACAGGCATTACAAATAAACCGATGACGGAATTGGCATGAGCGTCGTCCAAAAGGTTGGGACAGAAATTAATATTTAGTTAATTCCAATCAGGCGGAGATTCGAACCCTGACCTTACGTTTTAAACAAGTCTTTGACAGTTCCAGAAACCGCTCTATACAGGTCGCTACAGTGTAATAGAAGAGCGAATCTGAACGAACCAATTGGCTAATCTGCCGCTTGGCCCAACAGTCGCTCTGCAGATCAGCCGAATTCCAATTCATCAACCGCGGCCGACGGAACAATGACAAAGCGGACTGAGAAAAATCAGGGATAAAACGCCAGAAAACAGGACAAGTGATAATTTGATTTATAGCCTTGTTTGGTTAATTAGGCGAGCTAGTTTACAACTACGCTTGCTGGTTCGTACGGCGAATCACCCTCAATCCACCTTTCCAATTAGATGTCATTAATTGAATCGAATAATTGGGGAAAGGGTGTGTTTCTGATAAATATATGTATTCCGAGCACACGCACATGTATATTCAATCAGCTCGACCAATCAATATGACAAAAATCGACACGATGACGCGTTGGCAAGAGAGTTCGCATCATCCGGTCATTTTGTTTGGTCGATAGTCGAGCGCGGCCGTTCCGCGAACAGTGAAGCGAACGAGTTACTTTAGGTTTGTAAAGCCCGATTTACACTACAAGAAAATATCGTGGTCATTCTCTCATAGGCGCGATAAAATTCACAGCTCCTTATAGCTTTCAAATTTAACAACAACAAAAATCACAGCTAGGGGAGAAACAGCTCTAATGATAGGATCCCCTGAAACGTTTAAGTGTAAAATGTAAGTGTAAATACGTAAGATCTCGATCTTTTCTCGAAATGTATAGATAAATCCGGATTTTACAGGCCTTGTAGCCCGCTCACAGATACTCTAATGAAAAGTCATAACAAATAATAACGTAAAGAGGGCAGAGCGTGAATATCTTCTCCATTGGGTCGGTCAGCAATACAATTATGCATGAGAAATTGAAATCATGAAGTGAGTTTCAGAAGGCCGAATGTAGAGACGAGACGTGACGTGACGCGTTCGTGCTTGGAACGCGTCACGTCACGCGCGTGCGCAAACGCTATTGAATCCCCGCGTCAGACTCAGCCTCCCGCCCCCCTAAAAAAGCGAGCGGCTGCCAATCTCTCCTGCACTGAACTTGAACTTGGAGGTGGCTGCGTTTGATGTATCAAAGAGTGAATAGAACGAGACATTCGGCAACGTTTACAGTTATTGTCGTCCTACATGTTGACGAAATTACTATCGCTATTTCACCGAATGGCAGAACGAGACCCACATGTGGATCCCGAATACACACTCCGATGTTAGACATGGTTTTATCATGTTGCGATATTATCCACAATCTGGTGCATCGTACTCGCTCTTTCAAACTGTTTTGTTTTGAGGTTGCCAGCATGCTCAACCTCAAAGTCCTCCAGAGTGTGACGTGGCAATTTTGCCTAGCTTAGGTCTCTCCTAGATAGGGATCATTAACGTGTAGGTACATGATATCGGGTCACACGTGTTGGCTTCCATTCCGAAGGAAGGTGCACGTAGATTTCACGGGACCAGGAATTGAACCAGCGATCTCTACACCAGACGGCATTACTAAAATGTACATCACACCTCGTCTGAACCTGTTCCTTCGAACTCGAACGTGATCTAAAAGAAGGTGCAGTCAAATATTTGTTTCACCACAAATCTAGTCCGTTCCCCGGGTGACATCTCACGACAACAAGATCGAGCTCATCTTGACTTAGATATCCTAGCAGGAACACCGTAAACCACGAACACCTAACTTGAAATTCCTTAGAATCGACCGGGAAAAATGATGGTGGTAGTGGTCCCGTTGCGAACGTCCGCGTTGGAGCTCATACGACACACGACACAAGAGGTATTTCACACGCGTCACGTCCCAAGCCCGAGACGCGCATCTCACTCACGGCAACGACAACGACCCACCCGACTTTTCAAATCTGTTTGGTCGACCATAAAAGTGTAAGCCGGAGTAAGTGCTCGGGCTCTACTCGCCCGACCCACCACCGCCCATCCATCCCACTCACAGATGGATCTCCAGAGTGCACTTGCGCAAGCCGTGTGTGTGTCCACCACCACCACCACCACCACCACCACCAGCGGCGAGACCAGAGACAGGTCAAAAATACTTTTCCGCTCTAGTACTCTGTATACATCAAGTGTTGGATCAACGGTCAAGACCAAAATCGTCCAGGTTTTTGTCAGGGAAGAATTTGGCGCCACCCAATTCGATCATTGAAGACTCGGTTCATCAAATTGACATTCAAGAATAAAGTGTTCCACTCATATTACATTGAAAGAGATGAATTGACCCGATGCTGACAAATGACTTGTGATACTGTCGCTGCCCCTTATTAGTTCGCAATCACTGCTCACTACTCGCCCCACAATTCCGCAGTCGTGCTTGAAATGATTGACAACAATCGTCAATAAATCAGATGAGGGGATGAGACACATTCCAGGATTAGCATACTTAACCCCTGATCGCGGGTTCAATTCCCGGGCTGAGAACTCCGAAATATTTCGGGCCAGTCAAATCCTTACACGCGTCATTCTTAAGAATAAAAAATTATTGTTAAGGGGTTACCGCTTGATTTAACCGCACAAACCCCCCCCCCCAGAAGGCGACCTGGAAATTTTGCCTAACCTAGGCTGTCCTAGGAAAGGGATCTTTAACGTCCCGAGATATCGTACAGGTACGGGTCATGATTTTTACTTCTATTCCGAAAGAAGGCGCGCGAAGGAATTTCTCTCGCCCGAAAAATTCCGAAGGTGTCTGCCAGAATCGAAACCGCGATCACGGACTTTTGAGGCCAACGCGCTACCTCTCGACCACTCGACACCTCTATTCTTAGGAATGGAAGTAAAACCTTGGGACCGGTGCCTGTACCGTAGATCCCTACCTAGGTCGGCATCCTAGACACGGCAAAATTACCAGATGACCTCCTTGGTGAAAAAGCTGGTAATTCCCCATAGCAGACATTAAAAAAAAATAAGTATGGCAAGCGATTAAAGTGACCATTTTTAAAATCCAACGAACAATTTCGCTTCTACCAACCCGTTAGACGCGTTTAGCGTAATCATTATTTGTCTAACCGATAAGATTGAGAAAAGCGAGTGAACACATTGGCTAAAGAAAGTGTTGCTCGTAGTAGAAAGTGCAGACAACCCCCGAACCAGAGGACGAATTATGTGGTGGAGCCCCCATTTTGGAGCGACGGTCCAATCTCGCCCTGATCGTTTCGGAACAATGTGGCCCCACAACACAAAAGCAATAAAGTAAGTTTAATAATCGCCATTAATTATAGCCGGGCCGTACGAGAGCGAAACACGATCTCAACAATACAGCCTCGTTATATAATAACAGCAACAAAAAACAACAAAAAAGGAACCAGTTCAACATATATATTGTTGAAGGTGGGTAGGGCAATAAAAACAGGGCACAGAAAGAAAAAGAAAGAGAATGCGTCCATATCTGATGAAACAGCGCTTGAAGGGTATTTTTCTCGGCCACCAGGGACAGCCTCGAGACAATTATATTTTACCTACACATTTGACAGAAGCAAACTGAGTTTTCAACAGAATTACGCGAATCGAGCGAGCATTAAAGAGCATTTACCTGTTTAGTGGATGCCAATTACCCGCGCTTATGTATTAATCATATAATTAATGACACTAATTACACTCCTTTACAGGCTGACCAGATTCCACAGTCCCTATATTTCGCAACAATATGTGAATGCCTACAGCGGCTATTTATTAAAAAAAGAAATTTTTTTTTGGTAGGGCGGTCATATAAGGAAACGTTTTGTTAATTTGCCAGCCTCTTGTGCCAGGCGAGCTACTATATAAACATGAAATTAAATTTGTCCAAGACTCGTAATGAAAGGTGTAATTAGTAGCGGATAAAAAAGGCACGATTTTTTTTCTTTCTTTTGGCCAGTTTTCCCCCTCTCCTTATAAAGCAATTTTCCCCACCGCCCCAACTCGGAGAAAATTTGCCGTGCCTTCGAGCGAGACATTTCGGTGAAACAATGAGACTGGCTTCATTCTTTTAAGTGGAAAACGAGAACAATTTGAACGGAAATCTAAATTGAAACAATGCTGGCTAATGTAACCATGTAGATAAACAAACCGCCGAGTAAAAACTTTAGTACAAGGTATTATTACTTTTATAACTGGTCTCAACTCGCTAGCGAACCCATTCTTCTGCGAATTCTTTGTCATTTTTGTACAATTAAAATAATATCTAAACAAAATAGGAATGCCAATTTTTCGGGTACACCGAATGAACCTACACTGAAACGGAACTCCCAAGTAAGGTGAATTAATTAATCAATTATCAATTAATTATTATTTTTTATTTATTATCAGTTTAATCAGTCAGAATTAATTATCAGTTTCATCCTGAAAATGAGCAACAAAATATTAATTGCTCTAAAATAATAACAGTTCGGATTTTTTTTCCTGTACTCTTCATTATAACGCAGCGCCATAAAATTGCGACGTCGCAAATTTTTCGGTGAACGCAGCTTATTTCAAATCTTTATTTTGCTGCGTTCATGAGAAATAAATAAAAAAGAAGCTAGGACGTCGGCAGTCGAGGTACCACTCTGACCAAATGGTGTCCACTTGGTGCATGGGGAAAATACAAGCAATATAAATATATCGGTCTGGATATCTCATCAAATCTTTCTTGGTCATTATACTTAACAAATTTGAAGTTATCACTAGGCCGCGCAATAGCAATATTATATCGTGTGAAAAATTATGTGTCGAAATCAATCTGAATACTTATTTTTAATGCATTTTTTTTTAGTCACCTGCAGTTCTTTATCATATTCTGGGGGAGTACAAATCGAGGGATAGTTAAAAATGTGCAGAAGTTTTTGAGTTGTGCTGTCAGGATTGTTTTTTCTGTCTCGAAACGTGATCATATCCAAATGACTACTAAGGGCTTGTTCAAATTGATAAATCAATTTACTGTGATACAATTGTTCGCCCAGAGAGTCCTGGAGTTCACATATCATAATAAACATCTTCTAATACCTAATCCCAGGATAAATCCTCGATTAAAATTTCAAAACTTTTTCCTCCCTCGTCAGTCAAGGCTAATGATCACGAAGCGGGAACTTACATGTAAGATGGCCCAAATTGTTAACTTAACCCAGTTGTGCCTGGAAAGCCCAAGTTATGATCAACATAAGAAGTTAGTGGTAACCATTGTCAAAAGTTTAGACACTGATGCATTGTATCGATGATTTCGTATTTATTTACTATTGCCCAGCGGGGTACAGAGAAATTTAGGCATAGACTGCTCCCTGCTTAACCGATTAAATTGATAATTGAAAGTGGCGGGAGCTCTTATAATGCCTAAGCATCATGAGCTCTCGCATTTTTTCGTTTGTAGTGTGTTTTCTTTATTTGTACTGTTATGTGATCACCAGGTGAAATCACTACTTACTGAATAAAAAATAAAAAAAGCAAGTGTCGCCATCTACTGGCAGATAGGTGGAACTGACAGGTTTGAGGTTTGAATAAGGTTGTAGGTTGAGGTAAACGGAGCTAATGAGACTTCTTACGTCGGTCAAAGCAAATATGATTGTGAACTTTAGGACTACCGATAACCACGCTTTCACGTAGCGATGCGCTCTAGACGCAAAACATTCCGAGTGAGTTATCGATAGTTTCGAATAATATCGCGCATCACTAATTTCCCAGTTTTATGATTCTCAGGGCGAAAGCGGTTCATTTTGGCCTAGTCCCATGATAAATTCCGTCTGATACTCGACTTTCTGATCCAATTCGCCAAACGAATCGACTATGGTGCCATCCTAACAGAAACAGCTAAGGGTGAACAAGCGGAAGTCAAAATGGTGATGTTCATTCACCTCTGATGTGGCGACCGCAGCACCATCAACTGTGTGTCGTTCCACCCCCCGTCCACCAATCCCACAATCCCACAATTGCGCCATCCTTCATGCATAGGGCAAAACACCAAGGCCAGCCAACTGTAATAATTGCACCACAACTAGTTGTGCGCAACCACCAGGAACGTAGGAAGAAGCGCCACCTCCACCTTCCTCCACCACTCCCCATCCCCCCATGTCACCCTTTTTCTCAACAACCATCACACATGTAGTTAAAAAGCTAAAAATGTGGCGGTCTACGCTTAAAACCGGGACAGAAAACGTCTTTTAACAGCGACCTGCAACGGACAACTGCTTTGCAGAAGCACAACTGCTGCGTGTGGTCACAAGAAAATCGTGACATGACACTGTCCGAATATGATCCTCCCTCACGGGAACCCCCCCACGAGAGAACACAATCCAGGAATCGAACACGGGACTTATCTCTCAACCAACTGAGCTGCGACGAACCGGTCATTTTATATTTCTCTTTCTAGTTCGGGCTGTACACCAACACGAAATGGAGAAGTTCGTCCAAAAGTCTGGGCACTACATTTTACAGTAAAATAAAAAATAAGTGTAACAACCGCTGTTCGATTAAATCAATCCCCACCACCCACGCACGAAGGAAGTCGACGACAGCGCGACCAACACAGATTGGTCGGAGAGGCGAATTTTTTTCATTAGTCGAATGTCAGCTGACACGCCGTGATAGACGGTCTTGATCGCCAACAGCGCCACTGGCGGCGATCAGAGCCGACAACGCCGTGCCGACGCACGCTACGAAAGCGTGAGGGCGGATCAAAAAATATTTAACCAGTCGTTTTACAAATAAAATATTAGAAATTAATTTTTGACAGCACTTTTACAGTGTGTTATCAACACAGGAACGTTCGTTAATGGGGACGAAGAACAATGTTCAAATTACAAAACAGTTGCAGCAAGATCACGAACAACATGACATTTTGACATTCATAATTCGGAACATTTCGCCCGAATTTCTTTGCCCTCACATCCGCTCTCATTCTCATGACCTTCAACTTCTCTAGATCATATTTTTTATAGATTCCGAATGTACATCAGCATCTCAAGTACAGCTTTCCGCCGACCAAAAAATATTCAAATAATTGAATCAAGTAGAGCAGGAAGAGCTCAATCTTGTCCAGTGGGAGGCGGAGAGAAGGACGATTGGATATCAAAGTCGCCATCTAAGTGAGGGGGGGAGAGAGAGAGACAGAGAGAGAAATGAGGATGGGGGCGGGGGTGGAGGACACACTAATAAGCAAGACCGATGTCTGATTCAAAACAGCCATTAGAGCGATCAGTGGACGATGATGCTGCCCAAAAGTTTAAACGGGCGATAATTGTTGACGCAACCGAGCGTGGCAACATGGCAAGCAGTTTGGCCAACGAGAAAATTATCCGGCCCACTTTTTTTTCTTTGGTCGGCGAACACACACACAACGCTCATTACCCCAAACTATCGGGCCAATCCTAATTTATTAAACCGCTTCGCTCTCTCGTCAGATTGTTAAAACACACAAATGCGCGCGGCTCGATACTCGCGATGGCGATAAAAATGGACGAAGATAAAAACCCGAGAAAGCCAACAACAACAATAATCGTTCGTTTTTCGGTGATAGCGCGGCGAACAGACTATGAGATGATGATGATGATGATGTATGAGACGGATCCGCCATTCGCAATTAAGACTGCTATCGGTTTTCAGTTTCGAGCTAAAGAGTTGAGCATCGCGGCTTATGTCATCTTGTTAACCATCACAAAATAAAAACACACGACAGCGAGCAATTAACGAATCCAAAGAGCGTGCAATTTCTAAAGTTCACTGCAATAAATATTGTCTGGCAACACGGCTGGCAAATAACCCTTGCCAAGAGGAGCCAGTTCAATTCCAGTTGACATATTTTTTTTAGATTGTGGTGGTGGACATAATAACATTTCTTGATAAATAGAATTCCGCACATTGAACTAATCAGCTGCTTCCAATCTTCCGAGGCGAATGAACCTTACGAAATTTATTTTCTAATCGCCGAACTGTCAATACCAACTTTTTCGAACTCCGCTCATTATTTTTTTTTTTGGTGCCAGAAATCAAACCACAGACGTGACGAGGGTCACGTTACATCCCAGCACTTTGAGCCACTTGAGCAATTTTGCCTAATCCAAAGTGAAGTTGGTGTTGATCGCGTTGACAGATTGCATTTTTTTAACTGCCTAATGGGCTCTTTTTATTTGGACGAATTAAAAATGTACCGGTAATGACATTTGTTCGGACCCCGGATCTAACCGTGACCGGGTTAATCGGATTCAAGATGGTTATCTATTGAGGTGTCGTCGCGAATAATGGAAGAACAGAGCTTGCGTGATCTATACAGCACCGGTACATTCCATTCTAAGAACTAACTCGAAACACTTTCACTCGCCAAGCCAAGCCTCGTCTTAAGTCCGAGTGAATGCCAGAGCAACGATGGCCGCCGCTGAACCAGGTAAATGCGTCCACCATCAATCAAGATTATTGTGGCTAGCATCTTTTTCGGCAAAAAGAAAAAAAAAATCCCCGACAGCAGTGCTGGTTCGCATTCCTCTCTATTGGGTAAGTGAGTGTCTTCTACTTGGGAAGGATGAATAAACATTCGCCGAAGAAGAGGCCCGCTCGCAGTCACGAAAAGATTGAAAGGACCATCTCAAACAGCACCAACAATACCGGATAATTCCCATCATCCGTTCCAGTGGTCACTTTTAACTGTACTTTGACATATTAAATGTAATCTTATAAGGATACAGATCCAGCGATCGGGACCAGGACTCAGAACCAATGCAAGCCAAGAACGAATTGCATAGGCTTCTCAAATCCAAAGACGCAATTGAACTACAATAAAAAAGTTTAACTTAAAAAGCACATGCATACCAGGCGGGGTTTCGAACCCGGATCTTCACACCGGTCTAAAACGTGTCTGTTATCGTTTGACCAGCCAGGTGGTAACCAGCTACCAGAGTCTATAGAAATATTTACTCAACTCATTTGTTACCGCTTAAGAGAACCGCCAGAGTGTTGGTTCCTCAAATATTTTGAGTTCTTTTGAGAGACGACCAAGCCACATTATAACCCTTCAAAAACAAATTCAACGACAGGGGTCAGAGTTTCGTACGTTTCTATTACAACATAAAGGTCACTTAAAAGGGCGTTAATGATTTGAGGTGACGTGAGATTCCGGATATTTGAATAAAATAATTTCCGATGACCAAACTAGCGAGGGCCTGGAAATGACGTCACGAGAACGATACGAAGAGACGCGAGATAGTGAGAACCTGCGCGCGATTGAGATTTCTCGCCAACATTCGTACATCCATCCAATCATGTTCCACGGTGGTCTCGCTATACATTACAAATACAATATACACATACTCATGTATTGACGCACCAATTTCCAGGAAAATCCCCACCCACCCCATTCTCCTTTTTCTTCTGGCCCACACCCCCTTTTCCAGCCCCCTCCTCCACGACCCCATTCATCTTTAGAAGCCAAGCGCTTTTGTCGGAACTGATGCTGGTGTACGCTTTCTCTTTTTCCTATTCAATCCCTACCTACACCCCCAACGCCCCACCCCCTCCTCCTCCACAACATCCATACAACAGTCCACCACCCCCGTCTTGAATTTTTTGTCTGCGTGGATGGCTCTCACACTGACAGCCAGCCACCCACAAATTACTTCCTCCGGCCCAACCCCAACCGCCCGCGCTCTCACCATTACCATTTACCATTAGGGGCGCCTTTCAACTCGGCACTCTAACACGCAGGAGACGAAAAAAATAATACCAAAAGTACACTGCATCCGAGAACACCCCATGCCCCAATATTGCTCAAATGCGCCATCAAAATTTGAGTTTAGCTGTGCCCTAATAATAGCCACGTACTTTATAAACACGACAGCGAACGAATCGATACGTGACTTTCCTTTTCCAAAAACAGTAATTGTCTCGCACAATTGTTATGCTTTTGAAAATGTAAATGTTAAAAGAAATTTAAGGCGCACAGTCCCAAGGCAACTGCGCGATGTGTGAATGGCGCCCTCGGCAGTTGCCCCCACCCCCGCGAAAGTATCGCTCCCTCGCACTCCCCCCCCCCACCCCCACCTGGCCCACCTCACTCCTCTCGTTCGCTCGCTGTGAGTGTGTCGGCTCTCTTCCTCTCTCTCGCTCCTCTAACCTTTTCCAATCATGACAGCGGGATATTTCTGTCTGAGGCTTTGTACTGGAAGGCTAATTTATTGGTCCCCGCTGCAGCTTGCCGAATGTTACCATGGAAACTCGATTTCACCTGGTAATCCCGCTTCGACGACGAACGACGAACGACGTCGACGCTGCTGCCTCAGTCGCCTCTCTCTCTCTCTCGCTCTCCTTCCGTCCCCGCCCAGCCCAGCCACGACCAAACGCACCACCTTCGCCATGCCGTGTGGTAGGCGAGGGGCGGGGCCGGAGGAATGGAGACGGCGACTGGGGAGGGCGCGTGCCGAAATCGAGCACACTCCACTATCTCCCAACTAGGCCTCAATCTGAAGTGGCAACGACAACATCAGTGACAACCAGCTCAACACAGGTATCCATCCCATTTTGAGCACTGCCCACGGTGTCCACCGATACCGGAACCAGTTTCCACAGATACTGGAACACCATTCAATTTCGTTCGGCCATTACAATTACAATATATACCCACAAGCAGCGGGGGATGGGGCCTATGGCGGGGGTCGAACGACCCGTTAAGGACAAAGGTGTGGTTGTCCTATCCTAACAGGCTCCTGACTTGACTCATTTAGGCTATTCCACTGTCGACACACTCTGGGGAAATAGGAGTTGAAGTGGCATTGAAGGAGCATGCTGTGACGAAACGGGGGGGGGAGGACTCGAGCTGCAACCACACAACGTGTTGTCAATTTCGCAACGCACCCCGTCACCAGAAAGCGGCGGTGAATGGCGGTGGGCAAGTAATCCAACGATCCGCCCGCGCTCATCCATCAGCTCTTGGCTGTTGGCCTCTCTCTCTCGCCGTCGCAGGGGGTAGGTTGAGGCGTAGCAAACAAGGCCGCCAGAGAGATGGAGAGAGAGAGCGAGAGCACGGCGGTCGCGAGTGAGGGAACGACAGAGGGAAGGAGAGCGAGTGAGCTCCAGAGAATTGCCGTCTGGTCTCAGTGCTGCGACACACGCGCCTCTACACGTGTCTGGTGGCAGCGGCGGCGGCGGTGGTGGTGGTGGTGGTGGTGCATGGTGACGTGGGTCGCTCGCTCGGTCTGAGTGGAGTGGCTGGTAGAAGGTGGTGCCGGTGGTGGTGGTGGTGGAGCCATCACGTCTGGATGTTCAGGTGGAACAGCGCAGAAGGGATGGGTGGGTGGTGGTGGGACGGCAGACGCGAGCCAGAAATGAGACGAGCGGTGGTGGCCATGTCACGGCAAAGAGAGAAACCCTTTTCACTGCGAGAGAGCAATTCTTCTTTGTGACATCCGAGTCTGGAGATGAATTGCGCATGCGCGGATGGCGAGCGAGAGGTGGGTCGGTGTGGGTTGGGTCCGCGTGTTACTGAACCGGGTCGACCTTCCGCGTTCATCATTCCAAGATGGTGGCAAGAGTTAATGAGAAACCGCTATTTTGTTCTTCAAACTTTTGAAAAAGTTTTGTCAAACGTAAAGAGAAAACGGACATTTTTGATAACTAATCAAATTAAGGGTACCCTCGTGTGAGATGCAAGATAAGGTAGATTTCTATAGGCTGGAGATCGTGCTTTCAGTGATTGCAGGTAGTGGGAGATAAAGGGGCAGCACTGTATTCGCAACCCGTTAGACCGTAATTGCCATTCAGATTTGTTGGTGGTCAAAATGAAATTTCGGGAAAATAGCTGGTGGAAAAAACCCACAGTATAAAGATGCACAAGAAAGGCAAATTTTCTCAAACAAGATGAGGTGTTAAAAATGTAAACTTGAATTCTGAAACGCACATGGTGGTTTCAATAGTTCAGTTCAAATCTCAAGAAAACTTATCACACCAGGACTACATATTTATCTGTCGAACACGTTTTAACACACAGGAGGAAACGAAATACGTCGAACTGGTTGCAACCAGTTTTCAATTGTCATCGCACCTGGTGAATCCAAATTTAGAAATTAGCCGGCGCCGAGTGACGTCACTTTCAAATGTAGACGACCTTGCGCGCATACGCTGGCCACACACAACGAAATAGGATAGGATTTATTCCGCTCAATACTGTACCGGTGACCTAAAATTGAAAAACTGGTGTTGTCACACAATTGTGTGTTCACACTACGACCGGATACACGTCTCTAATAGAAATCCGATTTACTGTGCACAATAGTCGTGGTTTGCGGGGATTATTCGAATGGCCTTCCCCTCCCCCCCTCATCACGCATACCAAAAGGGTTGCCTTATATATAGTCAACATTGCCGCAACTCGGACTTCGAACACAAACAACTCATATTTAAATATAATTCGTCTTAAAAATTCCATTTTAATAAAACCACAAACTACAATACCGATTTAACAATTGCCGAGGGTAAAAAAGAGAGAACAATAGAACCATGCTCTGAAAAAAGCGAGTATCTTGATTTTCAAAACTGTCACCACTATTGAAAGATCCTAACAGAATCTTAAAATCAGAATTTGAAGTTGCTAATCTGAAGGGATAAAAATCAGAACACACTTTGCCCTCTAAAGAGATTATTCGTTCTCAAATAGTACGCAAACACTTAGAACGCTAACAAAATATCTTGTACTGTACAGATGAAATGATAATTAAAAATCTTTGTCCAGTTCCGACATCGTATCTCAAATTTCAAAATCCACCACCTGACACGCGTACCAGCAAGCGAATGAGCTTCCACGTCCAACCCAAAAGCCACGATGTGAATGTGATGCTGTTGAGGACACTGGAGAGAGTCGGATCGGGGGGTGGTGGAGGTGAGGTTGTGCGGTGGGGGGACTCTGGAAGGGTGGGCGAAGTGAGGGGTAGATATGGGAGAAGGGTGGGTTCGGCTGTGAGCTTCTCGCATAAATCTCAATAATGGGCGTTACGTAACATTAATATGATTAATGGCGGTGGCGCGAGCGAGCATTCACACATACACACACACACACACAGACCCTACCGCCACCGCCGCTGCCACCAGGATCCGAATGAAGTGGTTTAGAAGGCGAATATATGCGAAAACGCCAAAGCCATGCACACACACACGTACAGGCGAGCGAGCGGCTACAGAGCATCGCACTACTGCGACTTGTTCCTACTTTTATTATTTAAGAGGTAAAATCGATCGGCGGGGGTGGCGGAGTGGCGGGAGGGGGGAGGGGAGAAGAGACACACGGCCGTGGTACGTGCACAACACCAATTCGGCGGACGGAGTCAACCTCCACACTAGGACCTGGTCGCAGTTCCTAGTCGGTTGAGAAATCGACTGGTGGCGGCGCGAGCTCGGGTTCGATTCCCGGCGCGGGGGTCTCGATGTCGTGAGTTCTACCAACGAAGCGGGTCTGATGGGGGCGATTGGGGACATCTCGGAGATGCCGGAGCGAGTCAGCTGGGGAAGTCTCTTTATGTTTGCTGTGTTGGTTGCGGGGGAGGGTTGAGCGGTGCTGGCCGAACGTGTGGTTGGCGTGTGTTGCCGGGCCTGCTGGTTGGGTGGGGAGCGCTCGGGAGCACGGACGACGCAGGTAATGTGGTCGGGGTGGTCGGGGAGGGGCCAACAGGGCTCGCCGCTGCTATTATGCAGCGTGACACCGACATTACACTTTTATGGGCATGTGAGTGACGCGCGGCAAACACAAATTCATTGCGCACTGTGTAACAACCAATGCGGTGGGTGTTGTTGGGAGTCGGGGGATCGGGGGGAGTTGGAAGGGTTGGCTCCCCAAAAGGGGTCAAATTTACGGCAATTTCAACTAAATTCAGCTTTTCAAAATGGAACGGTCGACTTCCCGTGCACTCGGTTTTTCTTAATTGACATGTCTGACATAATTGTGATATGATTCCAAGTCAGGCGAAGCACCCCCTGATATATTTGTTAATGAGATCCACCGGTGTGTTCGTTCTAAAAAAAAAACCCCAAAATCGACCTGGTAATTTTGCCTAGCCTAGGCTTATTATAAACTACCTAGGTAGGGATCTCTAACGTGTACCTGAAATCGTACAGGCATGGATCCCACGGCTTTACTTCCATTCCGAAGGAAGGCGTGCGTAGGAATTTCTCTCGCCCGAAAAATTCCAGAGGTCTCGATCGGGAATTGAACCCGCGATCACGGGAATAACAGTTCGCCACTGCTTTGCGAAAATGTCAAGACATAATGGGAAGACGGACTGAATTTTAAATTGTCAAACGACCTGCAATTGATGAACGAAGGAATTTTTCAAACGATTTCATGGCTCAGCATCATGAAGACAATATTTAAAACAAAAATACATGATGATACAAAAAAAACACGTTGCAAAATACAGTATATTTGAACACATCATTACAAATTTCAAGAGAATTACTCTACATTTCTCAAAGATTTGGGAAAATATATTTTGAATTTGTTTTTTGTACTTTTTTCATAGATCTAAAAATTTGATGGAATAGAAATTTTGACGTTCAGAGAGAGTTTTTAAAATTCTTTTATAATGATGGCTTTGGCACTCGGAATATCAGAACTCAAGAAAAAGTTTGAGCTAGTCAAGGCGTGGCTCTCTCGGGAGGACACGATGCAGTTGCTGCAATACGCTGTCACCTCTTTCGTAATATGAAAAATGACACGTTTGCGTTCCATAGATACAGGGTTCGCAAATACAAGAGCTATTATTAAGGGAATACCTGATTGATCGTCGAGTGCCGACAGCACATGTGGCCCACACAAACACATGCACATTTTTATTTTATTTTCATCGCCCGATTCACTAACGACCCCAAAACTATTTCCGGTGAATGGCGTGTGGCACCATTCGAAACAGAACTCGCATAGTCTAATCAAAAATCGGTGCAGGGCCTCGGGGAGATGTTTGAGAGGGGCGGTGCGTTTAAACCAAACACTAACAGGATTCGATCTAGATAGCAGGACAGTTCAAAAGCCGACACCCAGAGTGGTGTACGTCAATTTCTTTTCTTTTCTTGAAAATGAAAGAGGTCTTCTTAGCAATAACAGCAATGTCTCTATCCATTCAACATCTGCTGCCCTCTGTCGGCGATTTTCTTTCGTTAGTTTGACATGTGAAGATTGCATTTTCAAAACTCAACTCGAAAAGTGATGAAGGCAAAATTGACTTGCACCACTCTGCCATTCACCCCTTCATTTCGCGAGCTCGCCTTGACATTATCTTAGAAAAGTCTCGCCTATTTAACAGCTGACTTGACCGTCGCTCGTCGCAATTATGTCGGCCATCATTGAAACAGACTCGACATCAAACCATCCCGGACATTGTGTCTGTAAAGATGGCGGGTCACGAACCGGAAGCCCGCAACCCAAAAATCGGTAAGCCACTCCAGATAAAATCTGGATACTTTATTTGTGTGTGTATCAGATAGGGGCACGGTGCGTGCATGAAACGAACATTTCGTGCGATTCATTTGGAGTTTCTGCGATCGTCATCACGCGAGACACAGATGGCGACGCAATGGAGAGAATGCGAGGGGGAGGAGGAGTCGTCGTCATCAATGAAGATGCCGAAATCAAACATGTGATCGTCGGGTGACACGAGCCGTCGATTGAGGCACGCAGGTGAACATCGACGAGCGGCCAGTTAACAGGTGCGCGATCTAGTTCAATCCCAATACATGTGCCGTAAGTAAATCACAGCCACGACAAAACACCGTAAACGACACAAACAAGTGATGACAATGACGACTGAAGCGGCTGGTCAAACAGACTAGTCACAAGAAAAACAAGCAAATCATTCACTAATGTCGTCGCGAGCATAATATGAACAATAGATACATGCACATGGAATGGAAGAAGAACGATCATCGTCTTATCTGTAGCGTCTGTTCCTACGGTTTTCTAGCTAATTTTTCATTTTAAATAATAAGTTTATCATTATTATATTAAAAGAGTTATCGCCGACTCTCGTTCGTCTTTTTTTCGTCCGGTCTGTCCCGAGCACAAACCCCATTTTTATTGAATAACAGGAAGGGTGCCCGGCTTTGCCTGGGTTTACAGTAACCACAAATGAAATAAAAAATTAATTGTTTAAATTTACCGGTTATTTTACATTTACACGATGACACGCGATAAACGCAAACGTTATATGTGAAGTAACTGATTTTTCACGTGCTATAAGAACGTCATGCAGTGGTGCCTCGACATGTTTTTTTTTATATTTAAAAATTTGGATTTTCAATCGTTGTTAATTATGTTAAATTGAAAAATAATCATTTTTTAAATATTTATTTGATTATTTTATGTTTTTTAATATTGTTATTTTATTTTATTTTTATATTGAAAATATTATTCTGGTAAAAGTATGTATATATTATTCTGGTAAAAGTATGTATGTGTATAGTGAATGTGTGTTTGGTTGGAACTGTTAAGTGGTAACGTTGTTGTCTCGTGAAATCGACGACGTCATGCTTTTGATGTGGAGACGCCATTTTTTAAGTTTGAAGCG
>JAQGBY010003888.1:0-17985 GCA_034698785.1 Mycogona germanica | reverse complement strand
GCGCCGGGAATCGAACCCGGGACCGCCGAACAACAGTCCGTCATAAACCAACTGCGCCACGACGGGTCGTACAATTGCAGTTCGCAACCGCAATTCGTACGGATCACACCTCAGAGGTGCGATTCGCCACAATGCACAAATTTCCAGACAGAATTACAAACGCACAGTTTTCATGTGAGGTGGCGCTGCTACCATTTATTACCAGTACTGGCCACACCCTCGATTGAGCAGACTCAACAAATATTTTTTTGCCCAATCAACTGTGGTCAACGCACTACAGGCGTTACATACCCCTCATGGTGCTTAGGCACTGTTCGTGGGGCACGTCTAGTACCCCGGGATCGAAATTTTCGAGAGCCCGCGCCGGGAATCCAACACGGGACCGCCGAGCCACAGTCAGTCGCTAAACCAACTGGGCTACGACGAGTCGTACAATAGTCGTACGTCGAGTCGTACAATAGTACAAAATATCGATTTATTGGGACCCTTTTTTTGGGATTTTTTTGTTTTCAATCAACTGTAGTCAACCGAACTACAGGCGTAACGTCCCCTTCATGGTAACTAATGAATAAAACATTAATAATAATGTAATTAACAATTTACTCGTACAACTCGTCGTAGCCCAGTCGGTATTGCTACTGGCTGTGGCTCGGTGGTCCCGGGTTCGATTCCCGACACGGGCTCTCGAAATTTCCGATCACGGGGTACTGGAGGTGCCCCTCACATAGTGCCTGAGCACCATGAGGGGTACAAAACGCCTGTAGTGCGGGGGACTACAGTTGATAAAAAATAAAAAATATTATAAAAATTTAAACTGCAACAAGTGACAACTTATACGGAGTAAATATGTTAGGGAATACGCAGAAGAAATTAATTTCGATAAATTAAATTCTTTAAACAATATAAGTATATAAGAGGCAAAGTCGTACTTAAAATAAAATAAAATAAAATATTCATAATACCGTAGTCCTTTGTCGTCGGTTGCAGTGGTTCTCAGTTAGTTGTCCTTATCGAATAATAGAGTGTTTTCTATTATTTTATTTGAGAGTTTCTCGCCGACTCTGGTCGTCTTTTTTCGTCTGGTGCCGTCTCGGAGACAACCCCTGTTTCATTATGAATTTATTATTAATATTTTATTTAATTAAATTCTTACCACATTCCATTGATTTACACTTAGTATTTTACTGGATATATCAGACTTTATATTCATGCATGTATGTTAAAGTTCTTCCCAAACAGCAATAACCTTCTGCAATTTTAACTAGAGAATCAAAATTCATTGGAAAGACAAATACGCTTATCTAATCTATTGTCACTTGATTTAAAATTCATTGAAAAACAACGACGCTTATCAAATCTATTGTGCATTGACATGATAACCTCATTTCGATAAGCGAATATTGATAATTATTTGTAGCCTGCGAACAGAATCGATTTGGTTATTATTTGTCCTTACAAATAAGAACCCGGATTAGTCAGTCAACAAATTTGGCTTTTTATAACAATTTTTATAACAAAATTCAAACAATTTTTGAGTGAACAAAATATTCGTATTAATTTTAATAATCGCCAAAACATCGAATCCTGTTTTATAAAGCCATACAATAAATTTAACAAATATGATAAACCTTAATCAGATATAAGGGAATTGCTAGGACTGCAATTATAAACCTTGCGTTTATAAAATACCTTGCACCGATTCATGTGGTATTGTCACGTTAGCCAATGCAAGTTTATTAAATTTGGTCACACTGCAGAGAACGAGCAGGCAAAACCATGCCAACCTTCAATATAGTTGCAGTTGAAGGTCTTCGGCAGAACCTTTGCACAACTTACCCCTTCTTGACAGTGAATGGCTCCGGAAATGTGGATCAGTGGAAGGCTTACAGGGAGGATTCCAAGAAGACTAAGTTGGGTGAATTATTTATTAAAGCGGTACAAGTTCTACAGAAGGACTTTTAATAAATAACTCATAAATTTTAATAAATAACTCAAAAATCGAAACTTTGAGTTTTAAAACTGTGGAAAAATCATTAGCTTAGTTATCAAATAAAATTGTTTGCCAATTTAAAGTCACTGTAAATTATTGGTGGAAACAATATATCTAAAGTGGATGAATGTGGATCTAGTTTTAAAGTAATAATATCAATGCTGTGGAACATGAAAGAATGTTTTACACATGCAACACTTCCAATCAAAATAAAATTGCTGACAAACCTGTGAGATTGGCAAATTGATTTTATTTTAAACTAGCTGACCTGGGCCACGCCTTGCTGTGACTTCCAGTTAAATGGCTCGGTCACACTACCTGGTGCACACAATTTTCCCTTTTTCCCGGGATTTTTTAGCCTACCTTGTGCACACAATTTTCCCTTTCCCCGTGAATTCATGTGCATCCCGCTTTCCCGTGCTTTCTCATGCTTTCCTGCTTTCCCGTGCTTTCTCATGCTTTCCTGCTTTCCCGTACTTTGCCGCTAGCTGACCCGGGCCATGCCTTGCTGTGGCTTCCGGTTAAATGGAAGTGGCAGACTAAAACTGACCCATCGTGCATTGCTGCGATCTCAGAAGAATCAAATGCAAACATATTTTGGTTATTGAGCTTTGCCGCTTTCCTTTGCTTTGCCGCTTTCCCATGCTTTGCCACTTTCCCGTGCTTTGCCACTTTCCTGTGCTTGGCCACTTTCCCGCTCTTTTTTGCTTGTGTTTCTTCCGCTGACGGGTCAGCGTCTTTGCACTTTGCACCCGGCGTGCATTGCTGCGACCTTAGGCACAAAGAGGTGTAAGGTTAGCTCACAGGGTAACTTCCTAGCCTGTATAAGCACTGTTTGTCAAAACATTGAGGGTTAATCGATGAGATATGTTCTGTGATTTCTGTGTACTGGAAACTACCAGAAACTACCAAGTCAATCAACTCCGACCCGGACAGCAGACAGTTTTTCAGTTTCTAGAACCTACATATCTTTGTCATAGTGCGCTTTCATGGTGCAGGTGATTGGGGCTTTCGCGCTACTCACACTACCTCGTACGTAGTTCAGTAGACGTCCGCTAGAGGCAGGCTAAAACCAGTTTATCCCGAAAAACAAATATATCCGGGCAATTTTTTCCATTTTTGTTACCGTAACAATGTGATCGGGACTATGGCCAATGTTTTAAAAAAATCATCGAAATCGGTCCAGTAGTTTTCGACACACATATAGATGGCGAACTATGACCAATGACTATGACCAATGTAAAAAAAATCTTTCTAATGTGGCGTGATGGTTGATAGATTGATGACAAGTAATTTTATATTTACCTTTATCGTGTAATCAGCACGATTGCCTCAATATTATGCAGAGCCCATATTCATATTCCCGAAGTTAAGAATGAAGAAATTACTGTGGACTGAAAAATTTTCATGGGTGCAGCCATCTTGACGGCTACTGACATCTTAAAAAATCGAGTCTGAAAAATCACACTGCCTCGTGCACACAATTTCCCTTTTTCCCGGGAATTACATTGATAGATTAATGAAAAGTTATTTCATATTTACCTTTATTGTGTAATCAGCACGATTGCCTCAATATTACACAGAGCCCATATTCTTATTCCCAAAGTTAAGAACGAAGAAATTACTGTGGACTGAAACTGCTGAACATTTATTTCTGCCTCTGCTGAACATTTATTTCTGCCTTACAATTTCCCTTTTTCCCGGGAATTTTTAGCCCGCTCAGTCACACTACCTCGTGCACACAATTTTCCCTTTTTTCTGGGAATTTTTTAGCCCGCTTGGTCACACTACCTCATGCACACAGCCCGCATGATAACACTACCTCCTACATAGTTCAGTAGACGTCCACTAGAGGCAGGCTAAAACCAATCATCCTGAAAATCCCTAAAAACAAATATATCCAGGCAATTTTTTCCATTTTTGTTTCTGTAACAATGTGACCGAGACTATGACCAATGTTTTTTTTTAAAATCATCGAAATTGGCCCAGTAGTTTTCGAGTCTATAAAGGACATATACACATACATACACACATACTTTAATTTATATATATATATAGATGACACGAAGAACTATTGCATGAATATTTAGGAAAAACATTTATTGTGGGCCTTAAGGGCAAAATTGGCCTTTATTAGAATTAGACAAAAAAAGTGGTTTGAGTCAAGTTTACAAAATTAACAGTCGCCATATCTCTGTGGACTTTAGAACATGAGCATACGAGCGCACAAGGATTGGAAGCAATAGAACAAACATAACAACAACTCAGCACATCTTAAACCGAAAAGAAGATAAATGAAATGATTTCCAACCAGTTAGATAATAAATAACTGGTTGAAAAGATGTCCAATGGTAAAGGACATTTTATTCTGTCAGGTTCAGGAGAAATACAAAAATGCAGTAATGGTGGATATTTGAAAATAGTTTCTCGTTGATTAACGCTACACTCCGTCATAGTCACCGAAAATTTGAAAACATTAAGATTTAGATCGTTTACTTACTGGGCCGCATGAACATTTTCGATAGACACACACGTCTATCTCATCAGATCCGTTTTGAAGTCACGGAGCGAATGAATGTGCTTGTTTGTCCCCCCTCTCGAAAAGAAGATACTGAGATCGAAATAGAGATATATATAGAAATATGAGATAGAAGGACCAAAAGGAAAATACTGTCACGTATTTTTGTTGCTGGGCTCGTGTACAAACGGTAAACTCAATTGACACATAAATTTGGCAAAGAGAAGTGGGTTTTCAGTTGAATAAAATGATTCATTTTCAGGTGCATTGAGGTAGTTTTACAGCAAGAACTTGATGACACAAGTTGTAATATCGAATCAATAAATCATACAAAAACGTTGGGGGTACACCATCTACTTTATATAAAAGCAGACAGGAAGTGGTCCGTGTGGTCGCGGCATTAGGGACAAGAAGTAGGAGACACTACGCCCATTCACAGCCCAGTCTTCGAAAGGAAGTGGTCTGTGTGGGCGTGGTGTTAGAGACAGGAAGTAGTAGACACTACGCTCATTCACAGCCCAGTCTTTGACAGGAAGTGGTCCGTGTGGTTGTGGCGTTAGGGACAGGAAGTAGGAGACACTACACCCATTCACAGCCCAGTCTTCGACAGGAAGTAGTCCGTGTGGTCGCGGTGTTAGAGACAGGAAGTAGGAGACACTACGCCCATTCACAGCCCAGTCTTCGCCAGGAAGTGGTCCGTGTGGTTGCGGTGTTCAATGGCAGAAAATGAGATAGTGTAACTGCAGCCTTGCTAGTCTGAGTGTGGGTCAGCCAGACTACAAGTGGATGAGTAGAGGAGAGATGCTTGCTGATGCCTCCCCAGAAGATCAAGAGGCTGAATGTAGCTTTGCCTCTCCTATTTATACCTCTTAGGATAAGAGAGGTGCATCCCTCTTAACAAATCAGCAGGAGGAGGTCCTGTACCTAATTGGAGAAAATTCCAGAGCTGTCATACATTTATTAAGTTGAATTGTGCTAGTTTAGAAACTGACTGCGACTAGCTGTAGAAATTGGACCATAAGGGTTAGAAACGATTTTAAAACATATTTAGAAAGGTGGACACCTCCTGCATCTAATGCACTTAATAGGGCTCGAAAATATTAATCTGAACAGAAGTTATGATCGAAAACGTGGGAAAAATCCCTAAAAACGTCACTACAACACATATAAAAACATGATTTAAACTGGGAAAGAAACCTCAGATCACCTTGATTCATAGCTTAAAATGTAGAGGGGACCTATATCTATTAAATAAGTGTAAACTTAAGAGATAATATTAAGGTTAAGGGGTTGGGAAAATTACATTAATGAAAACTTGGTTGGCAAATTAACTCTACTAGGCCCGCCCTCTAGTGGTGCGATCTGAAGCTTCTTCCCCTACTTGGCACATATCAGAACATATTAAAACACTACAACTGATCTAAATTGACCAAACCGAAAGTGACTTCCTGTCACTTCCTGTTTGGTCTGCAATCTCGCTATTTTGCCTAGAAATGCCTCAAAAATACACTTTAAATTGTGGGGGTGCCGCACGCTCTGGCAGAGAATCTGCCAGGGCCATGACAATCCACAAACAAAAATCAAGGTCCACCCCAGACCTGTGGGGAGGCGCCAAGTGTAATACTGAACATGTAAAGGAAGACATGTAAAGGAAACACCCTCATTTTGAAAAACCCTCGTAAATGTCATTCAGACATGTTGCCAACTGCGCTTTAAAACAAATAAAATACGCTATCACAAGAGTTTGCGCTTATGCGGAAATGGTGCTACATTCTAAGAGGAAGAAAAAAAAACTCGCATGAGTTTACACACTTTAAAAGAATCAGCGCTTTACATAAATAAAAACACTTCGCTGAACATAAATGGAAAACTCGCTTTACATAAAATTAAAACACTTAGCTTTTTAAATACACTAAAACACTTCGTTTTACCTAAAATTAAAACACTCGCTGGTGAAAAAAATTCAAACTACATACAATACTGGGAATATCACAGAAAACAACCTGTTTGCTGGATTCTACTCGCTGTCTCGGTTACGGTCGTTGGACCTATTTGCGCCGTCGTCCCTTGGCAGGTGAAGGTGGAGGCTCGCGTCTGTGAGGTCTAACCGGACTGGCATTGGGGCCGGTCAGTGGTGCTTGGAGTCTTGGTGTCGCTCCGGTCATCGGAGGTGACTGTCGGTTTGAGCGACTCTCTCTGTGGGTGGCTGTTGGCCTGCTACATCGCGGCGGAGTCTGGTTTGTCCCAGTGACATCTCTGGGCTGACAAGGCTGTGTAGCGATTGGTCGAAGTATCGATCGCATCTGTGGTCCGGGTGGTGACCAGCAGGTCACGGTGGTGATGGAGACGTCAGACAGGTTCTCATCTTCAAAGTTGCTTAGGTCGATGTCTGACCCGGACGCATTTAGCTCCAGGACTTCCTGGATAATTATGTCGCAATGAGATGCTGGTGGGCTGATGGTTTGAGTCTCCTCAGTTGTTGGGTTGGTTATAACTTGTAACCTGGTGGCCTGAGGTTTTCTTGGTGGCATGTTAGGCTCGTTGCTGAACAAGAACCTTGCCACTGATGGCTCGGGGGCCACGCTCTCATCAGACCTTGCCGAAGTCGTTGCTTGAGTGGAGGCTGGAAATGGAGTGTCCAAGAATCTCCCTACAGTGTCTAGCAGGGTGCCGGTAGTGGCTGACGTAGCCGTTGGGGTTGCCTGTTTCTCTGCAGGATCGTCGGAGGTGTCGCTCCACACAATGCAGTTGACTCCGTTGATATGCGACTGATGGGAGTCAGCAGGACCAGCCGGTGTTGTGGAAACCTCAACGGGTGGGTAAGGAGGTGACAGCTTGTTGATCCAGGCGTCATTGTCTTTTTGACTCTGAACAGGTAGTTGAACCCGTAGTTGTCAGATGGTGGTTTGGGGCGCCACTCTGGAGATTGAGACTCGCATCCCGGTCCTAGTGGAGTCTCGCCAGGTTTTGACGGCATCAATAGATCAATGGTTGAATCTAGTGGCTTCTCTGCGATGGCCGGGCGTTGTTGGCGTTTCTCCGATTTGGATTTCTTAGAACCCGGTACTGGGTTTGATGGAAGGGAAGCCAGGCATCGTGATGATGTCGTCGGAGCCTTAATGGTACCCGCCTTTCATCTGGTGGGTCTTGGCTGAGCGGCGCTGGTGCTGGTGATTCCTTTGCCCCAGCCTGGTCGCGGCTCCAGGGTATCTTGTTGAACTGCAGACCTTGGCTTTGTTTTGGTCTGGCATGAAGTATCAGATGCCTTCCGAGTTGCGCTGTGAGATGGCAGTCTCTGCGCGGTAGCGGCGCTCCGGGTTCTTTCAGCCACCGAAGGTAGGAAGGTGGTTGTCTCACTCCGTGACCGCTCTGATTTGGATTGTGCTGAGTCTACCGCCAGTTTTCTAAAGTCCTTTAGAATAAGCTTGGCAGTCTTTGCCACAAATCGCTCGTTGATGCCAGAGGCAGGATCAGGTAGGGTTGTTCGCTGTCCTTTAGTCTGGTGATGTTGGTCCACTCTATCAAGGAGGCTTGACAGGGTAGGTGGAGACGGATCCCTGGGCAGTTGTCGCTTCCGCTGCCTCTCGGAATTGGGTCCTTGTGATGGGACTCACTGAGTGGTGCCCAGATATTCGATGTCCGATGAGCTGGTGGAGCTGGATAGACGTGTTGTTGACCTGACAGTGCGCTCCGCTGCTGGTTCTTCCTCTCTGTCGTTGGCTGGGCGGCGGAAGTTCACTTCCATGATGACAGGATGTGGTTGGTGGCCGCATATGTTATTGGCACACATAGATGGTAGAGTTTGGCTTCCGTTAGTGGGCTTACAAAAGAACTGCGGCGAGAACAGCCTGCTGGCCAGTACTTTTTACAGGCGTGCCACGGGGTCATCAGTCTTGTTTTCTGCTGGGCGACGATCATTGGTGCTGGCTGGAGCGGCGATACTTGGCTGGATGTTCCCTACTGTTTGGCGAGGCTGCTTGTCGCGTTGCTCCCGACCTGTATCTCTAGTAGGGTTTTGGCTCATAAGTGGCAGGTCGCTTTTACTTGTGCCAACATGCCCCATCTGCCATCCTTCTGGATAGCCACCCCCGCCATTCCGATACTGCTGGCGCTGCATTTGTAGGAGGCCTGCCGCGTTGGTGTTCTCGTCGATGTAAATGAGCGGTTCGGTTCGTCTAGGTCTGCTAACGGTAGGGGTGGTGCTGCTGACATCTGGGAACACCTCTTGATGGTCGGTGCGGATACTTGGTGGCGCCTGTCTCACAGTGCGGCTCTCGCTGGTATTTGTACAAGCGGGTGTGAAAGACACCACCCGGTATTCTTCCTGACCTCCATAATGTACAGTGGTGGCGCTGGTGGTTACTCTGCTCCTTTTTGATGAAGAGGCGGTACCCATTGCCGACGATGGGGTCGCAGGCCTTTTGTTGCTGATGCTGCACCGACCACCGTGACTGGTCGCCACTCCATGTTTGGTTCGTCTGGAACGGCTGGATTGTTTGCTGGGCTGCTTAGTTGGTGCATTCTGGCTTGTGCTTGTGGGTGGCCTACTCTGACCTGATGCGGCAGTGGTACCCATTGCCACCGATGGGGTTGCAGGCCTGTTGTAACTGGCACTGCACCCACCATCGCGACTGGTCTCCACATCCTTTCTGCTCTGCTCGGTGTGATGGTGTCGCACTCTAGGATGCATCATCTTGCTGGGGCTGTCTCGGTTGCTACGAGACAAGGAGGAGGTGCTGCGAAGTTTCTCACTCACTCTGGTGGGTAGGGTGGTATCCATTGTCAGCGCTGGGCCTACCACCGTGACTGGTCGCCACCTCCCTTCCGGTCTGCTCAGTGTGACGGCGTCGCTCTCTATGCGGTGTCGCCTTGCTGGTGCCACCTTGGTTGCCGTGGGACGAGGAGGAGGTGCTGGAGGGATCTGGCGCCGTCAGGGTGGTTGATCGTTTTACTGGTGTGTGATAATTTCTGGCTATCTTCCGCGGTTCATCTGCTGTGCAGGCTTCTTGCCGCTTGACAGCTGAGCTTTTGCACCTATCCCTGGCTGTAGTGGTACTGGCGACTCTGGTAATCACACTCTGTAATTCGGGGGTGATTATTACCAACAACTGGGTCGAGGGCCCTGTGGTACTGGCGCTATGGCCCCAATCATGGTTGGTTGTCGGTGTTACTTCCTGCCTTGACGTGGGCTGGTCGCTCCCTCGTGTACGAGGGTGTAGTGCTGACATCAGGATTCAATCCTCGTTGATGCTCAGTTGGGTGACATGATAGTATCTGCGCAGCACTGCCACCACCAGTGTCACCGGTTGTTGTGACGTGGGTGTTTTTTGGGTTGGTGGTGTTTGTCACCACCTTCACTTCCGTTGCTGGTGGGCAGACGGCTTTCTCCAAGGTGCCAGCGTCATTAACCGCTGTTCCGGGTTCCTGATTAGGTTCATGGTGATCTTCCAGATTAACACAGTGTTAAGTCGTTGGTTTAGTCCATTGTCGTCATCACTCGCATTGCGCAGTTTGACTTTGGTGGTGGCCTCTAGGCCTAGTTCCCTCGTTTGCTCGTCATCTAGGTTGTCTTCACCTAGTTTGATGACTGCGGTTCTCTCATTGTCCAGGTCTTTGTTGTTGCTGGTTTGTGAGCCCCGTTCACCAGTACACTTGTTATCTTGACCACTGGGGCAGACGAGATCGTTGTCTGAACCTCTCTCACCTTGGTCACGACAGTCAAGTTTGGTGTCGCCTAGGTTACCACTGCATAGGTTGCTGTTGTTTGCCTGGATTAGGTCATTGATGACATCTCGCCCCGTATCACTGTGGCATGTCTGGTTGCGGTTGGCGCCACTTGCGGTTGACCCATTGTCCCTTCCGCCCCTGCCTAGGTTGTCGTGGTTACTTCTATTGTAATCTAGGCTGTTATGGCCTAGGTCACCGTCGCCTTGGTCTATGTACCCTAGCCTAGTACTGTTCGCTGTCTGGTCGGAATTGGTTGCCTCATAGTTCTTGTAAATGCTTGAAACATGGACCTTGATATTAGTGGCTACTTGACTAGATTCACTTGGGAGCGGATTGGCGAGATATTTAACCTATGGTTTGGTGGCGTGTGATAGGAGACGTCGAAATCCTCCCAACTAGTGGACGATACTTCCCATCTGGCCATTTTATGCTGCGGTTGATGCGGAATGGTGTCATCGTCACTCGATGAATAGATGATTACTCTGCGTGGTTGTAGGCCAGCCAGTCCGGCCATGTGGGTAGTTGGGACTAGGTCTACCTCTGGCGTCGGGTTGGCTATTTCTACTGTTCGCCCGGTAGTCACCTCGTTCGTCACTTCCCCAGTACCTGGCGGTAGTTCATCCTCCGTTGCTAGGCTTTGCTGCCTAGAAAATGTCTTTCGCCGTCTCGAACTGAGTCGATTTCTTCCCATAATTTTGTCAAACACAAATTCACGTGCGTCTGTTGTGAAAAGAAGTTTGGTATGGCTCTCCCTTTGCTCATACTCTTTGTGGAAAAAGTTATCAACTTCCTCTGATAGGTTGCATTTAAAAAAACCTGCGTTGCCGTTTACCTTCGTCTGCCAGAGTTTGGCCAAGGTATTAACACACCCAGGAAGTCTGTCATATGCTCCTCTCATAGGTGTAGTCATATGCAAAGGGCGTAAGAAAATGATAGCGTCTGGCAGTACCTCCCTGCAGGCGTAGTCATAGAAACGATGCGCCCCTTGGCTGGTTCTCATATGTGACGTCACTGATGATTCACCATAAATTTGCCTTGGGTATAAGAGATTGGCTCCTAATGTGAACATCCACAAACATATACCGATGGCTACAATTAATTTTGACATCTTATTGCAGGCTTTAAAATCAGTCGGCTCGGTGTACTCCGCTTTTGGGTTTTGTTTCGCCGTTTTTGGTGCTGCCCCATATAAGGGGGCCGTCCCCCATGTACGTAGCGTCATGCCCGGTAAACTGCTAACTTCGTTTGGTTTGTCATCTTTGTTCGAAAAACTTGTCAGAATATTCGCGGATTCGATGGTTAGCTCAGTTACGGTGATCGTCTCGACCTTTTTCTTTACAAACTGGAACTGCGCCGGTACTGCTGGCTTTGGTGCTGTCCCTTGTAGATTGGCAGTTCACCGTGCAGGCATCACACACAATAACCGGCCTATTTTGTCCTGTTTGTGTGATTTCGGCAGACTCGTTGATAAAAAGTTATCAGAGGGGGTAGTAGTCTTGTTCTAAGTATATGTCCCCTTTGAATCTAATGATATTTCCTTGGTAACTGGCGGTATCAATAATTTCGGTTTTGGGGCTCCCCCTTGTAAAGTGGCAGTCCACCTCACAGGTGTCACGCCCGATAAACTGGGAAACTCACTTTGTTGGTCAGTTTCGCTCGTGCTTTTTGTCTGAAAATTCACTGATATGTCAGTCATTTTGTTGGCAGCAATTTTTCCAGTAATTATCGTCGAGCTTTCCTCAGAACTTTGCTGCACCGGTGACGGTTGCCTGAGGGGCGTCACGCACGGTAAAACGGAGTGGGTTCAGATTTTGTGACCTCCTGTCTTCACACTCTCGTTTGTCAATTCATTGGCTAGTGCATTATTCCTCTGCTTTCTGCTATGGGTTGCTTTATTTTCCGGAGTTACAGTCCGCTGTCGTGTCTTTGGTCTGTCAAATGCCAGTGGTGTCTGGGGCATCCCGCCTGGTAAATTAGTTGCCTCCATTACCGGAGGGCAACTTAGTAAAACTTTCAATGTCTTGAGTTGCCGGCTTCCAACCTTGCCTATCTGTGGCCGGTGTCAGTACCAGCTGTGAATTTCTGGGATGTTAACTTATTTGATTACTGGTTGAACAATTTCCGTTTATTGGGGAGTTCTGTAATGTGACAACCTTGGAAATTTTCGGTCTTGGTAGCTGTCTGTAGTTCATTGCGACTGCTGGGCGGACTGGAACTGTTGACTCTGCCCATGTCGGTTTGGCGTTAATCTTCTGCCATTCCTTTCTGATGGCAGAAATGCAGTCTGGGGTGGGTTTGTCCACCTGTTGTCTGGGGCCTGGCGGGCCGCGGGCCTCTAGTTTGGCCAAATAATCCGGGTTGCTGCTTTTTACCCCTGAAATCTTCGGACGGTTATCGCCCACTTGTCTCTGGTGAGGTTTAGACCCTACTTTGTCTTTTACGAGCTTTTGAGGCTTGATCTGTGTAACTGGTTTGCTCACATTGTTGGCCTTAGGTAGTGGTACACCTGTAGTACCGTTGGGGTATTTCCTGTCCCACTGCAGCAAAAACCATCTGTGAAACGATTTATCCGTGTGGATACAGTTTGGTTTAGGATTTGGCCATTTTCTTCTAAACCAAGAATAAGAGGAGTTGTTTGTACTTCTCCTCGAAATTTTGTTAATAGTCTGGAGGCCCGATTGTCCAGGAAGTTGAGTAGTTGCCAATGATTTCCATCTCCCCCATTGGTAGTGATGTAAGCGTCGGGATGGTAGGCGCTGCTATCGATGGTTGCAACCATCGATAGTGGTGACTATCGCCCCGCGCTTCCATGGCCACCTGACCTCCGTGCGCCCCTAGTGGCGAGCACAAAAAATTGGCCGCCAGTGGCGCCAATGTGACCCGAGCCAGCGTCGGCAATTTCGAGCCGTGCCTCGGGGTCACTCCTATACCAGTGGCCAGCTGCACTGGTCATTTTTGAGCTATGTCAGCTCTCGCAAAACAAAATCGAATACCTTGATTTATCAATCTGTTTTTCACGTTTTTGCGAATTACCGTAATGAGCCAAGTTAGGCGACAAACTTTGCCGAGTTTTTGAAGCCATATGCCGTAAATTGTTTCACCGCATAAATAAAGCTACGATCGGACTATTGGATTGCCGTCTTTCCACGCCAATTTCTATCGTGAATGCTTGTTGAACAGCAAGACAATTTCAGACGAACTGATGAATGTTTCTTCACACCGGCCTCACATGGAAATGTGCATTTTTCGACGGATGATTGTTTTCATCGTTTGCGGTTGCCCGGTCCGCCACTCCGCACAAAAAGGCAAGGTCGACACTACGTGCAGAGTGGGGGATCGGTAGTCCAACCTCTCTTGCGAGGGGGCTACAGAGGTCGCCGTTTGGATGTTGATTGCATGGTGTGGTGCTTCTCTTCTCTATCGGCGGTGGTATAAAAGAAATCTCCAATATGGTAAAATGGGGTTGCTTCCCAAGCTTTGACTCAAACGAACTATTTGAATAATGTTAATGTGAACGAACCAATTAAATAATAATATGAATATGTCACAAAGGGAATTTTTGTGTGAATAAAAATAAACTTGTTTAAGAGAAGAACTTAGTAAAGAAAGTGATTTATATTTAATGCAAAGTGTGTTATTAAATTGTTTGGCAAGATGGTCGAGCAAATGGGGCTCTCTGAGCTGTTTTGTTAAATGCAAAAATGCAGTCTGATAGTGACTTCGTCGAAGATTGCAACTGAGTGTAGGTGACTTTATCTTCTGTCTTGTCCACTGCGGCCACTCTTGGTGTTGTAGGAGGGAATCATAGTGTCACATAAGTGACTTTGTCACTCTCCTGCATGGGCGCTGTACCATTACTGTGTACTTGTCGGGGGAGTGGTGCTGATTTTACCACGGATGCATAGGTTTCAATTTGCTCCTGCACTTTAGTTGGGAAACATTTAAAAGGTTTCACATAATTCACCATCGCTGCCAGTTGGAGTGAAGGCTCCACTTTCGCAGAAACTGGTCGCACTGGCATTCGGGTCAGCATTGAAATGCATCTTTGTATTGACTCGGAGTCGCTGGTGTCTTGAACATCCACTTGAATTCTGGGTTCCCGCGAGATCTCTCCGTTTGTCCAGACACAACTGTTGGTGTTATCTAGCCCAAGATGGAATATCTCTACCTCAAAGTCAGTTGAGGCCAGTGATGAATGTCTTGACCTCTCTGTCCGGGGTTCTTAGAATTTTTCTAGCTCCTGTGATGTCTGTTCTACCGGTTCCGAGTGCTCCTCCTGGACTTCCGTGTCTGTGTTGAAGTACTAGGAGAGACATACAGAGTGCTCTTTGCAGACTGGAGAAGTCACACTGCCTCCCTCGGGGTGTAGGCATGGTCCAGTGTAAACTATAGTGGCGATGGTCAACTTTCTATCCGATGATTCTTCTATGTCCTCTTCCTCTGCATAGTTGACTGTCTCCTCCTCTTGTTCCTCGATGTCTTCTTCCTCGGAGTCATCGCCGGCGGAAGGTAGGACATATTCCTCATTATCCAATAGATTGTCTCGCAGTAAAGCTCTCTTTAGCTTGCAGAAGTGCACAACATCGTTTTTGTGTGCACGTCCAGAAGTAGGGTAAACTAACTCTACTTCCGTGTTCACACCTCTGATGTCCACTATCCGGTATGTACCGTGGTAATGGGTGAGAAGCTTGGTGGTCAAGCCAACTTTACGAATCAGGCAGCTCACCATTACAATGTCACCCACTTTGAAGGTGTCGCCCTTTGCCGGTTTGCGCCTAGCAGCATCTTTTTGCTGGACTGTCCTGATCCGGTCCATGGCGGCTTGCTGGCGCTGGGTGGAAGTGGGAACAACCTGTCAATGGGGGGTATGGTTCTCATCCGTACAGCATGAAAAAAGGTGTTTCCTGCATACTGCTTTGGACAGAAGCATTGTATGAAAAGACCGCCTCATCGAGGTGTTCGTCCCAGTCCTTTTGGTTATCTCCTGTGTTCATATACACCTTGACCTGGGTGGTGTTATTGTTTCGCTCGATCAACCCATTAGCCTGCGAGTGATACGCGGTGGTTGTGCTGTGGGATATGCCCTGTTTAGCAGCCAGGCAGCGGTGTCCTTGCTGGTGAAATTGGTGCCTCTGTCCTAGATAACCTTGTGGACTGTACCATGTCGATTTACTAAGCCCTCCAGAAAGTTGATGGTCCATATTGTCAAAAATGTAGGTATAGCTCGACTTTCTACATAGCGTGGCGTGTAATCAATCGCGCTAATGATGAATTTATTTCCATTTGTAGATGTCTGGAATGGTCCTAGGCAATCTACACCAATAACATCTAAAGGTACTTCCGGAACAGGAAGTGCATGTAGGGGCAATTTTGGTGGTATGGACAGCTTCCTGAAGAGGCATTCCTCACAGCTTCCGATGTAATGTGCCACTTCCTTCTTCCATTCTGGCCACCAAAAACGAGTTTTAATAATGTTATTGGTGCTGCCAATCCCACCATGGCTAGCTGTGGGATGAGCGTGGACATGGAAGAGGATGGGCTTTCGTAGTGCGGCAGGCAGGACGAATACAGCTCGCTTATTGTCCTTAACAAGCCCTCACGAACACCAAAGCAGGGCAGGCCTGCTCCTTTATTGTCGATTAGCTCGAGCCAGTAGGTGCAGAAAGCATCATTTTCCTGGGCTCGCTGCAGGGTCCACATCTGCTAAGTTATACAGGTGGAAGGCTCTGCTCATGTTCGCTTCTGTCGCCTGGATGAGGTTGATGGCTTGGCTCCCTTCTACAGAATTGGGTGACTGGTCATCCTCTTCTTGTGTAGCCAGTCCTACCGGGGCACGATTGAGCGCATCAGCATTGGCATTGGTTCGTCCTGGTCGGTGTTTGAAGATCATGTCATAATTTGACAGGATCTAAATCCACCTTGCCAGGCGGCCATGGGGATTCTGTTTTGAATGTAGCCACGTGAGTGCTATATGGTCTGTTACCACAGTGAATTGAATACCATAGAGTTATGGGCGAAATTCCTCTACCGCCCATTTGATGGCCAGACACTCCTTTTCTGACACGTCATAATTCATCTCTGGTTTCGAAAGCATTTTGCTAATGTACATGCATGGGTGCTCAAGACCCTCCTTACATATAGTTAGGACAGCCCCTAGACCCACCCCACTAGCATTGGTATGTACTTCTACCGGTAAAGAGCGCTTGAAATGGTGGAGTACTGGTTCGGTCAGCAATGCTTCCTTCAGTTGGTCGAAAGCTTTTTGCTGTTCCTGGCCCCAGACAAAATCCGCAAGTAGCCCCATCATGCTGGTCAATGGATTGGCGATTTTGGCATTTCCTTTTATAAATCACCTATAATAGTTGGTGATGCCAACAAAACTTCGTACACCTTTTTTATCTGTTGGTGCTGGGAAATCTCTGATGGCAGACACCTTTTGTGGGTCAGGTTTGGTGCCCACACTGTTGATGATGTAACCAAGGACTTTGACTTCCTCGGCTCCAAAAAGACATTTTTTTGGATTCAGTTTCATTTTGGAATTTCTGACCACGTGGAATACTTCCTCCAAGCGTCGCTCGTGCTCTTTGAAGGTGTCGGAGAACACTACAATGTCATCTAAGTAGACCATGCAAACATCCAGTTTGAGGCATAGTAAGATGGCATCCATTGCGCGCGGAAAGGTGTTTGCAGCGTTGCACATTCCGAATGGCATGCGCAGGAACTCATAGTGGCCATCGGCGGTAGAGAAGGCAGTCTTCTCTATGTCCTCTGGCTTCACTGGGATCTGCCAATATCTGCTGTGCATGTCCATGATGGAAAATTTTTTGGCTCCAGCCAAGCGGTCTAATGTGGCATCTATCCATGGCAGCTGGTAGAACTCAGGTTTAGTTTTGGCATTTAAACCTCGGAAGTCGATGTACGTAAGTGCGCAGTCCACAGTCTTTCTTGCCGACGATGACTACTGGTGCACTCCATGGACTCTTTGAGTGTCTGATGACACCGGCCTGCAGCATCTTCTGCATTTCTGATCGGAGGTGCTCCCTCTCGGTTATAGACACTCTGAACGGTGGTCGTCGGACTGGCTTGTCATCAGTGGTAGGAATCTCATGCTGAGAAGCCTCGTAGTTGCCAATGTCAAATTCATCTTCCGAGAAGATGTCGCTACTTTGGCGGAATCACTCAGACAAGGTTCCACGTTGTGAATGAGTCAAGTTATCTTTGTAACTAACATAGGTGTAGCCTGCTATCATGCAGTCGTTGGTATTACAGCAGGCTGTTGCCATAAGCCATTCTTGGTTGCTCTCTTTATGGTCTGTTAGTTGGACCAGATGAGCCAGGCCAAGAGGTGTTTGCTCGTGCAGGCTTACTGGAGCCCCATCCACGTTAGCTGCATGGGCGAATCCCAAGCCTTTGTGTACCTGAACCAGGCAGTCCCCTAGACTAACTGGGTGGCGCTGCATGGCCGCTGGCTCTGGGCGGATGTAAAATAATCCTTCCGCTTCTTCATCCTCCAGACATATCAGCACTGGAGCTGAGCATAGTGCGGGTATGGTTATTTTATCGGCACATAAGTGTTGGGTGCAGGTCCCAACATAAAAACAAATTAAATAACTGGCATTACATTACATGGACAATAAAATTCTAACACCGTGTACCATGCATAGCAAGCGAACGCTGGACACATGCTTGCAATCTTGCAAGTGTGGGTGGGGAGGAGATTCATGCAGATGGGCTACCATTCACTGCACAT
>JAQGBY010003887.1:0-17986 GCA_034698785.1 Mycogona germanica | reverse complement strand
CTCGGTCGGGAATCGAACCCGCAATCTCGGGAATAACAGCTCGACACGCTAACCATTACACCACCGAGACCCCTTTGTCCTTAACTGGTCGTTTGATTGCAGTTGATTGCAGAACGTCATAGGAAAAACAAAATATTGTAATATAATATGCTCGAACTGGATGTATAAAAAGTATTAATGAATCCTAGGAACACAGTACTGGGACATACAAGAATCAGATATATTCCCAAATCTTTCTAAATTGTTTAATGAGATAAAGCCACCTGCACTCATGCCCAAACTCATTAATCCAGCCGCAAGAAACGAAACACAGAAGTTCCGAATTTTCCGGGAACAGTCCAAAAATAAAATTCGTTCGAAAATCTGATGCATAAAATTAATTAGAACAAAACCAATTCTATTAATGTACTCGCAATCCTGTTCGCAGAAACCAAACTACCGTCGTTGCCAATTGAATCTTAATACAATTCCTTTGAATTTTGCAACGTCAGCGATTACTCTAAAAAAAGAACGAAAGCCGGAGAACAACGACCACGGATAGACTGGCACTCGTTTTTCGGAAAAATAGATTAAAACAACCAGCCTAACACTAGTCCACACGTCACTGTGTTTATACATTGGAAAAGTCGTCGTATAGTTTCTTGACGTAGTTAATTTAGATAGTGTTGAATCAGGGGTTGGTGGTAGGGGTGAAGATGGAAAAAATACGGATCTGACAATACACGCTTCTCTCTCTGTATATATAAGCAGATCGCGCCCGGCATCCGGCTGCGCTCGCATTAAACGGAGATGAGAAAATAACAGCCGAGTGATGACGTTGCAGTATAATGGCGCGAGCGTTGCTGAATGTGTGCGTGTGTGGGTGAGGTGACGTGACACAGGCACTACTGGGATGCGAGCTACTGAATGCCGAGCACTTGTTCATCTTTTCACGAGAGCTCGCGCTCCAAATCTATTTCGGCAAAGTGGTAAATAAAGGAATCGAGGGCGTCGACAATTACGCGAACAGTGACGAAGTATTGGCTGCTCGCATTGTGGAGCGTCGTGCGGTCTGTCTAGCAGTGCGAAGAAAACGTTCGAGGTGGGGGAGGGTGGTGGTTTCAAATGCCGCCGGTGGTGACGCTTTCAAATCGTCAAGGTAGCGTGGCCACTTTGATCTTTGGAGATAATCGAAAAAGGAATATTCCTTTGAAAAATACATGGAGAAACAGTGTTGAGATTGGACCCTCCCACGCTCTTGTCGTCAGAGTGGATATATTTTGGACATGTCGCGTGTGCAGGGTGTTTGCGAAAGCAAAGCGCGGACAGTGTGGTTATTTGCTATATTTGAAACGAACACTGATATTCATCTATTGGGTGGATCTCGTGTAAATAAAAATAATTAAATTGTTGGTAGTAAGTGGTTAGAATTAGTTCCAGACAAAAGTCAATCGCAGCATCAACATGTAACACTAAAATCGAATTCACAGCAAAAAATAACGAAAAACAATCAGAAATTTAAATCTAAATAATCTTATTAGGTCTAACGTTTAACAGTAATGCCACCATCTAGAGATAATGCGAGGCGCCTATTCGGCATTCAACTGTGACACGCATAAACAAAAATATCTAATTTCGCCCAAGAATATCCCGGAAGGCCACCTTCCTTCGTTGGCGGTTGGAGACTATTTATCCCAGCAGTAGAAATACACGGTACACTTTAGGTCAAACTTTCAACAAGAGCATATCTCCTGTGACGTACACTAAGTTGGCACACTTTCGGATCGAGACATCTTAACAAGTTCTATTGGTGGGCTAACGGAGCAAGTTAGTTGGCCCCTTTTTGAAGAATCACAAGACAAAGCAAGATTTAACCTACGTTATGTGCATATCAATATCAACTTGATTCGCAACTTGATATCGACTTGATTCGCAAAATAAATGTTCGATCGTAGTCAGGAAATTAAAAAAACCAAAATACCAGTTCTGTAGTCAAGCACATGTATATAGTACCCCAGCAAAAAATAGAGAAAACAATTTTAAAGAACAAATAGTTTCGTTCGATTGGAGGAATGAACGAGTCACGTGATAGGTCCAATAAAGAAAAAAAAGGTCTGTTCTATAATCGAACAGCGCCAAGTAATTCGGACAGCGGTCAAGTGAAACGACATGTTTATCTGACCATGCTCAACATTTTATAAGACTCGCCGGCAAACTCGCTTTGTTTTCTCGCTCTCTTTCTCTTTATCCCCTTCCCCCTCCCCACACACTCTAATACCATTCCACGTAGTCTGCCTCCCTCCCTCCCATCCACGCTCACTTCACGACAATAACGGAGAAGTGGATTACTCGCAATACCGTTTTTCGTCGACTGATTTTAAATTCTAACCGTTAAATCTTTTATCAGAAAATACGGTTCGTGCTCGTTTCGAGTTCGGAAAGCGAGAGGGGAAGATTGGAAAGAATAAGAGCGAAAGTAAGAAAAGAAAAATCGGCGGGTGCATAAATAATGGAGGGGTTAACGGAGTCGCGCAACCTTTTGCCTCAAACAGTAAGAAACTCTCAGCCGAGTCCGGCCGTGTCATGCACCCGCGTACAAAAATATCCTCCAGAGACCAGAGTGTTGATGAATGTCACAGAACTCGATAGCCTTAGCATATATGTTTTTTAAAACCAAATAATAAATGACCCACAACAGATCTAAATAATTAACGAACGAGTATCGACCAGTCCTACAAAGTCTGTGTAATGGAACCACACCGTTTCACATCTGGCTGACCAATTTTGAGTTTCTGGTCATACCAATTTCGGATATCAACGTGTAAACATTAAGCAAATGAATTTGGGATTCATGACCTTACAAATATTCGGGAAAAATTGAAATACAAAAGATGAAATAAATTTGTCTCATTCCCCCGCCTCAACTGTTTCTTTCCTCGGGTCTGAGACGGCTATAAACAATGGCGGTGATCCGGAAGTACCTCAGTTGCCTACATCCCCTTGTCATTCCGATCTACAGCTAAAGCGAGCAATTATAGATGAGCGCATTTTCTTTTTCTTTTCTTCTCCCGTTGGATAGAAGAAAAACCACGGGAATAGAGAGAAAAAGGTGAATCTCTCTCTAATCGTTACAAAGAAACAATCTCACTAGTTTGGCGAACTTGCGACTACGCTAAACACACACGTAGTCGGTAACAGAGCGAGACTTGCCAGAGAGGTTGTCTCGGAACAACTTGAGGAAGAGGAAAATACACTGACAACAGCGGAAACATCAAAAGGCCTCAAATGAAAAACGGTACACAGATAAGCGCGCGACGTTACAAATTCTTAATGGAGAGCACTTGTCCCCCCCCTCCTCACTTCCAAGGATTCACCAGCTTTGACTGATGAAAAAGAAATAAAAATAGGTGCAGTGGACATCCTTCTACAGTTGTGCAAATTCCTCCTGAGAACCACGTCGAAACGGACTACGTTTAATAAATTCTAATATATTTTATAACCCAGAATGGAAAAGGTGATCGAGCTTCCACCACAAGATTAAGTTAACAAATCTCAAAGATATCCTCAATCGCTTAATCACGAATTTCTATTTTCATCGTTATTGATTATTACTGATATATTTCCAAAATACATGTATAAGATCAGTTACCACAAATGGATTCCATCGCAGAATTAAGTTCATAATATCAAAGCGAAATCCGAAATTGAAGTGGTGATTCGTTAAATCAGTGATTTCTGTTTCGTTGAAAAGCAATAGTTCACTAGAGAAGAGAAACCTTTCTGTATTTAAACCAATGTAAACACAACCAAAAAATAATCATTTTCTTATTTGCAATATACAGTACACTACATGTTTGTATGTCGTGTTTCCGTAGGGAAAATAAGGCGTGATGCCCAACGTAAACTCTTAATACAGCACTGCACCGCCCATGTTTGTTCGCAGTTGAAGTCTACGTTCTCGGGAGAATGTTGCACCTCTGCCGCACTCCGTGAGTGTCGTGCAATGGCCCCCGGGCCAAGTTTGCCTCTCAGAAATTTCGCGGAACGCCGCATCTCAAGGAGAAGATATGGAGCTAAATTTAATTTCGATTATTTCCGGAACTAACGTCACCAATTGTGTTGGCCGGATGACGAAACCTAATCATCCACAAATTGAGAAAATCATCGTGCTGTGAGAAGATTTGATTATACAGACCCTCTTCCCTTCCACCGTCTTTCCTCCTCCTCCTCCTCCTCCTCCTCCTTCTAGTCCTTCCTCCTCCCCTACGCTATTCGAGGAGTGCAGCTTCAAGATCGAATTGGTTAGCATGGCACATGGCACCCGCCACACATGCCACCGAATACTTTTAATCAGGGCGCAAATAATAGAACATCGTGAGCAACAGACCAAATTCTAGTGTTAGTACTCGCATTCTGTCTTAGCACTAGACGGCGCTGATACAATACCTGCGTTTGTACAGAGAAAGAGATGACATTTTAATCCTGCTATTCTATCATGTTAGTCAATTGTGCGACTGGTGCACTGGTGCGATAGCAGCCGACACGAGCAAAAAAATATCTAACCAATGAGACTCGAGGACGAGCTGGTCAGGTCCTTAAATAAAAATGTACAGACATGTAACTAACCTGTTATAGCCATCACTCGATTCTTAAGCTGTTGTTAATATCTAACCTGTAATTTATTTTAAAACCGAACAAATTTGTGATTACAGTGAACACCATATACACGATAGAAGCCCAAAATTGCCACCTTCCCGTAATTTCAACAGCATTTATTATTCTACATTGCACCGCAAGTTTTCCTGTAATGTAAACAAATTGGTCAAATGAAAATTAAATAACCGTCAATATCACAGATCCCTTGGTGCTTGATCCAAACGTGACATTGCGTAATTTATAACCAAAAATGTTGTCAGCAATTACAACCAAATGTGACCATTCAAAGAAAGAATGTATAAATGCGTATTAGAAGGACGGAATAAATGTATAAATTTGAATTGGGGAAGCGCACATCGAAAGTGACACGAACTTGCGCGCTGAGCAGGTGTTGTCCCTCGTACAAAGGGTGCTTCGATCACTCGGCTCATATGCAAGGAACCACTACGTTCCGCCCACACGCCAACACGCCCACACGACCGTCCTCATAATTCGATAATCTTTTTCTTCTTTCCTGTGGCCATATACACCACTTGCCGGTAGAGAGAGAGATAGAGAGAGCGAGAGATCCCACCCACCAATTCCGATCACGTCGAATCGCCTTGTTTTACAAGCGCCTGATGACCGACGGGGTCCACACACTGGTCTACCATGGAGCCATCGGCGGATCCATGCACATTTGGCTCTGTTTTTAAAAGGAGCATTTCAGTCGGAGTCAAACGGCGACAGAGAGGGACGTTACAAAAATTAACGACACCGATAAATTATTGAACAAATCCTATATTTCATTCTGAAAATAACTGGAAAAGCAGACCATTGAAAAACACAAACTCGCTGTACAGAACGAAAAGTTGAGAGTCACACATTAGCATTAAACAATCTCGACGTTTGTACAATAGATTATGATTTCAAAGCGCTTCCATTTTATAATTAAATTTCTATGCTCCAGCGTCCATGAATAGTGAACTGAACGTGTGTCTTTGGAGGATGAGACTGTTTGCATTCATTTTACCTGGCCGGAAGGAAGAGAGTAACGGTTTACATTTTCAAGAAGCATCCAGAATCCACATTTTCGTCTTTCAAATCTGATTGTCATTCCCAAATTACGTCATATGCACATGCGCACAAAACAGAACGAGTGGAATTGGGGAAGACGTAATCTGAGTATTAAAACGAGAATGTCGAAAGACGAAAATGTACCTCCAGGAAATCATGCGTCGACCGACTGCATTTACCATGAAACCCGACTAGGAAACCGAATTTCAACTACGTATTCGAATCCTAATTGGAACAACACTGTTTCATCATTTCTTGCAATCAAGTAGCAATTTACATTACGTGAAAGTGCTGGAACGAACCGTTAGTCACTGTGGGTACTCGATATACAGGATCATAAAGCCCGAGTAGTCCAGTAATGGCTTTCACATAATGCCTAAGCACTGAGAGGGGCACATAAACTCCTGTTGTGATATACACTTCAGTGAATTAAAAAAAATACCCGGGTACTCGATACTCGGACTTGGACTCCCCAAACCCGACCGCTGTCAACAAGCTAAACACTTCATTTGCGAGTGAACACGAATAATTTTCATGAAACATAAGAGAAACGAATTACCGAATAATAATAAATAATAATGGAAAAATAACACATCGAATGCCCTTTCAGGCGCAGTCAGGTACAGTTTGAGCTTTCCAACGTAAGAGCGCTAGGGGGACAATACGGTTAGACTCAATCTCGATCGGCGCGCGCGTTTATAATCGGAAAGCGAACGACCGCTCTAAGCGGCCAGAAATCTCGGCTCGTGCCGCACTGATGATGCCATGTGTCCACGGTCTGACCAACAGCGGAGAGAAAGAGAGCAAAAGATGCGAGTGTCGCGGTCATCGGATATTCCGCGATCCAAAACAAGGCTTGCGCTCTCGTGTTTCCACTGTTTCCCTCTCTCTCTCCGCTAGCGGTCACAACAAACATAATATCCTCGGGAAATTGGATTCGACTTTATGCGGCTGCGTCCGCCATCACCTATTGCGACCGCTTTTAAACGAATTTCGTGTTCTGCTCACGGACCATCGTTTCGAGCAATTATTCATTTGGGGATATCTAGGCCTACTTTGCTTTTATTTTCAAACGGCTCTCTCGTATTGCTCTACTATTGCGTTCACCGTAAACAAATAATGCGCTCGTACAAGTAGAGACAGCATTTGATGAGTTTACTTGCTTGGATGGTTAGAATAAATACAGCGCCAATATTCTGCTGGTTTAGAGATATACGATCCAATTTTAATTATTAATGACACAAATTGTTGCTATTTTAGCTGATACAGTAAACAAGTGTAAGTAAAATAATGCTCGGCGCATGAATTTTTTTTAATCACTGTAGTCTCTGCACTACAGGTGTTTCTGTGCCTCTCTTAGTGCTTATGTGAAGAGCACATTTTCACCAGTACCACGGAATCGAAATTTACGAGAGCACGCGCCGGGAATCGAACCCGGGACCGCCGAGCCACAGTCAATCGTAATACCTAATGGGCTACGACGAGTCGCAGCACTTCGCTTTCTTTGGTTTGTTTTGTTTGTTGGTTGACACCAAATGTTGAATGAATTGGTTTTCCCATCCATCGTTATGAGAAATTGTTTATTGCCGTTCGATTCTGGATACTCAATGAACTGATTCAAAAGCAAATTAATAATGTGCTTTCCTCTGTGATTTTTTAGGAAGTGATCTAACGAAGTCGTTGTGGTTTATCTACTTTCGCTTAAACAAAAGTCGCATTTCTTCAAATATCTCCTCCCGTCCTGCTGCTTTTTGTGTTGTTTTCCTAAGACAGTTCACCAGCGTCTCCGTTCTAAAGCCAATCCACCAGCGTGTTCCCCAAAAAAATCCGGAAGTATCGACCTGGAATTGAACCTCGGTCGTAATGCTCGTAGTTCGGGCGCGCTACACCAACCGGCACCCCTTAGATCACTGCTTCAGGGCAGTGCTCCTGGTGGCAAATATTCTGTCCACACGAATTACCTACGTAAGGGAGACGATGATTTATGCGGTGAGCGCCGTCAGAAAAGCACCGTTCGCACGCAGCTAACACGAAAGCAGTCAAGAAGCACATTTTTCCTTGTCTCTCAACAATTTCACACCACACCCATCAATTTTATTTTCAATATTCCTAAATGAATAATTTATTAATATTCTTACGTGCTAGACAACTGTAAACAGTATTAACTTTGTCTCAAACTTTATTAGAATAACTCTAAATCTGATAGATTAAAATGATTTAGAAGGGGGCCTAATTTAAACATTTGCATGGATGGAAGATGTTTTAACTAAACAATAATGAGCAAAAAGGCTTCATCATAAAAACGGAATTATGAAATGAATATTACAAAAAAGCGTAGAAAAAATGTATCCCAAAAAACCGCATAAAAATATAATAGAACCGCATAGAGACCTACCCCAATTGGTATTCGCCATATCTGCATAATAAATAAATATATAAAATCTAGATACGCGATTGTTCAATCGCAATTTAAAAAAGAATGCATTATTATTCAAAGGACAAATAGTTAACGAAATTTGTTTGAATAAAATTCAAATAAAACAAAAATAGCCAGCTAAATGTTTTGGACTCACGGGACCACAGTCTACTAATTATTTGATCATGTTTTAGTTGAGAAGAAAACAATCGCATCGTTCTCTTAAAAATGTATCGTTCCAACTGATTCGGGTAGGCTACCATTTCCCCATTTCGTTTACCAACCGCGAATGACGTCAAACGACACTCGCCGTGCACGTACTCGGGCATCGGGCAACAGCCGTGCGGGAAACCAACTAGACGGCAAGTTCTCGTTCGTCTTCAAAAAATCGAATTATTATTGAGCGACAAATCGACATAATATTAAAGAGAAATCAGCTCGACTAGGACGTGGCACGCGAACGGGCATTCATCATCATCATCGACGCGGCTACCGCCCCTCCCGGTCGCATATTTCGACCTACCACCCATTCTTACTTCGCACTCTCACCCCTTCCACCCGCCAAAACCCCTTCAACAACCCCCCGCATCCCGCATCACGTACATGACAGATTGACAGGAGACGGAGACGGGAGACGCGACATCGGGGGCTGACTTTCGCGGTTGAGAGTCGAAAGATGGAAAAGGGGAAGTCCGAACTGGGAATGTAAAAGAAAGTTTACGACAAAAGCGATCAAGCAGATATCAATTTCCCATAAAAAAAATTGATAATGTTTGGAAACTTGAATATGAAAAATTGAATACAAATGCAAAAATCCGAAAATTGATATGACCAATCCGAATAAAGTTGTGAAATTAACAGAATTAAGCATTATTGTTTGTCCAATTTCAAAAACAAATTTATGCGGAATGGAAACCATATCAGAAGCTTTCCAATAATGATTGTATATTTTATAAGAATTTCACGAGAACGTCAGTAGACGAAGACTATTCTTTTTTCACCCAACACACACACTTTATGTATTTCAAATGAAGAAGACTGGCATTAAAAATACATGATCAAACAAATAGAGCAATTCTTATAATATTAATATCATTGTCAAGCAAAACAGCCTAAGGTCTATTTAGCTAATATTTATTAATTTTTCTGAACTGGTAAATGTTGTCATCTATTCTCTTCCATTGCGCTCGTATCTAAAAACAAGCTTATATCTAAAAATGCAGATAATTGTTTTGTATTTTTTTAATGAATTTTTTTTAATCTCTTGCATGAACTGCTGTTGTAAGTCATAGTAGTCATTTTGAATATGCAATAAATAATCAAAATGATAATATCTGTAATTAAAAATATACACAGCAGTGTATATTTTTAATCTCTTCAGAGAACATGCAACAAGTTTGGTCAATGCAAAATCACATATCTAAAGGTCACTCCTGATATATACAAACTGTATATCCATTCAAACATGTATGTATCAAGGAGTTACACATTGCAAGAATTAGGATGCCGAGCATGGCGCGGGCAACATGATAACGCCTCAATTGCTCCAACCCATAACAGAAGCCACCCGTATGGCCGCGACACATAAAATGAAGGGCGGCTAGTGAGATAGAGAGGTGGTTATACTGGGAGACGTGGTCCAAATGTCAGTGTGCCTCGGTGTCATAAGTCAGCTTCTCGAGTGCAGTGTAAGGCTGTGTGGCACGCCTACATGTGCCAGCCACATACACATGCACCAAAGTCCTCCTGGCGCCTGATGTCCGGCGTTTCACATATACGATGATCCGAGACTCTGCTCAAACATGCCTATGTTTTATGATTCAAAAATTATACATGGACATGGTCTTGCCAACTCGACATTCCACAACAAAAACAGGTTTGAACAAACATATCATTTAATATATAATTAAATTAAATAAGGTTAATATAAATAAGGTTAATTAAATAAATTTTCTGCATGGCATTCTGCTAAATTCCTTTTATTTGATGGCGACGACATTGGGATTCATTTTGCTGGCATCTGTCGTTTGCTTTGTCGCTAAATTTGTAAAGAAGAAAACGCTCGCTTTATAATTTATTTTCTATTAAGACAAGTCGCATTACTCTAAAAAATATATAATTTTAAAGGGGAACATTACGAGGGGACAGTTGATCCCAAGAGGATGGGTATGTGCGCGTAGTGAACACGCAGGGCACGAGCACTGATTGCAAAGTGCTCGAAATAATAATAATAAGCAGACCGGTCTCCACTACAGTTGCCATGCAGCGAGAGTAGCCCACTCATAAGCTGCGGAGGACCGGATTTAGAAATGCCACTTCATACCTTATTGATTTATAAAGTCACAGAAACAAATTTAGTGACATTTAATAAGTGTGTCAAGACGACAAATTAAAAAATGGGTAATCATGATCCGACCGGTTCTTAAAATATCGGGTTCGTGCAACATTAATGCAACTTAATACAACATTTAAATAATAAATACATTCTTGAATGCTAGGTGGAATTTTCGGTGAATTTATATAGTCATATGAAGGTTGACAATATATTTTAGCTTAAATAAAATGTGAACTTAATTTCAAACGATGCAAAATATCAAAACGAAGTGAAATTTACTGAAAGTATATTTCCAGAAAATGATTGTTGGATACCGATATTACATGGCCTCTATATCCGGTCCCTTCTAGCCATATCAGAGAAGCGAAAAATAAGGGTAACCATTCACTTTCGCCAATGGATTCACGTCACGTAGAAGCTTTCCGTTGTACGAGGATCCGCAGAAGCTCGCCACGCAGAAACGGCGACGACCGCGCTCTGTCGAATCGTCACAAGAGTACTGGTGAGGAGGTGGAGGCGGGGGTGGGGGTGGAGAAGACGTGGCGCCGGGGTGCGACAAAGAATCGGGGGTAGACAGCGACCGACGCGGGTGGTCTCTCTCGCTCTCGCCGAGATTTGATCTCGACGTGCCCTCAATAGGCGCAGTTGTGCTTCTTGGAGGGACGACTGACGTCTCGTCATCCCAAAATGACACAGGCTCCGATCACAAATTATATGTGGCTGTGTGACGTGCGCTAACCACATAATCATCAGGAATAAAATAATTCTTTAAAAAAAATTTAAGTGGACATTGTTGGTGGATGTATGTAGCAAAAATTACTTTGTTGTTGTAATGGGAGTTTCGTTTCCAGTGACCATCGCAGATCACTAGCCAAGTCTTGTCATAAACGTTTCTTGGTGTTCTCTCACAATACTTTAACACTTCTCCATCACTGGAATAAATAATCGCCGTCTTAAGTACGCGATCATAAAAATGATTGAGTTTCAATTGGAAGTTTAATGCTGCCCCGACCAACGGCAATCACTAACGGCGCATATGCTGTGCAGGGAAGCTAACCCAGGTATTGCGTTATTGCTAGGCGAGTTATGGGCGCGTTTGGACAATGATCTTTTTTACCATGACCACAGATCCAATTGGCGAAAGTAATTTCTCTGAAAATGTTACCTATATTATGCGAACTATATGGAACACTAGGCAATCTAAGATAAATTTAACAAGACAGAGTACTCGTGCATGTACAGAGCTGGTAAGTCATAATCAAGTTAGGCAGGCGACAAGTTGTGATAAGTCATTTTTCATGGATAAATAATTAAGACACAATAATCACATGCTTCCTTGGACATTGTGGACGAGAAAGCGTGGGCCGTGCGTTTAGCGGACAACGAGAAAAGAAAGTGAGAAGACGGAAGGAAGGAAGGAAAAAGGTTATATGCAGATTGGTCCGATGACTGCACACAATGGCGAAGCACACGCTTCTTCGCAGGCAGAGACACAACAGCATATTTAGTATGAGCGGACGAAAGAAGATGATGATTTGTTTTGGTTCCGCGACCGAACGGGATTAGTGGAACGGAGCGACCGCGTGCCACGGATCGGGGGAGGCTCACTATCGCCTCCCACCCCTCCTCCACTCCGTTGATGCTCGACGTTCACGCGTGCAAATGAGGGCGGTCCTGAAGAAGGCGCACGCAACTTCCGGGTTTGAGGGCACCGCGATAGTCAACCGGGCAGTGTTTAAGTTCGGCGAATGACTAAAATAGACAACGCACGCCATGCACCTAACTCCATCCTTAAATGGGCAAATAGTCCCATTGTTTTTATGGTTGCATGAGCAAACTGTAATTGGAGAAAAATTGAGCAATTGACATTTACCTTTGTTTTGATCCACGTTCAGACTAAAACTACTTTTCGCGTTCGGTGGTGCTAATTTATTTATGAACATCCAAATGAGCGTTGTAGTGAATGCCTAATGAAGCGCTCAATCAATTACTCAAAATATGATACAGAATTAAAAATTACAATTCTAAAGGGTTAAATGAATTTTAAAATACATTATGGCATGCACAAGTAAAACTTACTTAAGATTAACTAATATCAATTGCAGGAACTACATATTTTATCAGGAATCAACAGCTGGTTGGTGTGTTGACAATATATTGTTCCTGGAATTGGTCTTTGCTGATTACTTTGTTTCGAAATTCGGCTAGATTTAAGTTAAAGCTTTCATGCTAAGGCAATGCGCTATTCACAATTGGTAACGGTATGATCATTGATCTTGCTGTCACCTGTGCTGTAAGAATCGTCATATAAAGAAATCAATTGAATCCAATATAATATAACATACAAAAAAATGTTTTCAAGAGATCGTCTACCTGGTTTGAAATATCCAGATATGATGAAGCTTGATCAAAACATTTTAAATTCAAAGCAAGAAAACTATAATAATGTGAATGAAACTACTAATATATTGGTTGCATCCGTACGGCCGCATATATATTTAAGAATGTAGCTACGTCATAGCTATGCAGATAAACTTGTGCAAAATGTTCGGCGCACACAACTCCTCGATTCAACATTAGACAAACATTTACAAAGCATTCGGAATCGTTTTTCAGTGCGCAGCTCACGTAACTCGAATGGCGCATCAAATTTAATTAATCGAATTAACCAAGCTAATGGGGACAGTGAAATACAAAGTTGGCCAATTTGGAGTTAAGCCGACTTAACATTCACCGTAGCTCTCGACAGAGAGACAAGAAGGTAGAATAAGAAAACGGGTAAGAAAATTTACAATAATTGAGCACAGTTTCTTGAAAAATTCATTAAGAAGATGTAGTCACATTAGGAAATAAAACTGCCCAGATGCATAAATTTATTAAATAAACGAATAATGTGTTCTTAGAGCGTTTCTAGCAAACGGAGTGAACACCGTGTACGACCATCTAAAAGCAATACCTGTTGCTAGAGGAGCAAGACACAGTCATTTATCATGTTCACAACCAATTGAGACCTCGAGTCAAAACTGAACATTTTTCAATTCTTTCGTATGCGCAAATCGACAAATAAAGAAATTGAAACAGAGTGACTCGGTCTCGAATCAGAGGTCTCCAATTTAAGAAGTGTTAAAACTTTGATTGCTCAAGTATATTTTAATCACTTTTAACTGAAGATGGCTAAATAATTCTGTGACAAAATATACAATACAATTAAAACATTACGGTGGAATTTATACTCCTTTATAATCGAACCACTCGAAAATTTGTCTGGCCTTTCCCATAAAACTTGAGCGTTGAGCGCATCAATTAATGCATCAAGATCAGGATCATGCAATTATGCTGGTCTGAAAACCTTGAAAAAATGCATTTTCAAATTAAGTCATTACATTTGGCAGCTCGGGCGGAGGATCAGAGGCGGATATTTGGTCTTTTCGTTGAGCGCATCAATAATGCCGTAGGAATTAGGTGGGAGTGCTCGGCAGCGCCGATACACGCCCTCCACGGATTCCATATGCATGAAGATGGAGGGTTTGGCCTGAATTTACGGGTAAATGTAGAGGCAGCTACGAACGACGGCCAATATTAATAAATGCGATGGTGACGACAGGACTACCATGAGCCCGGGAACTACAACGAGCGTGCTCAGTGAAAACGATTTTCGCAAAACTCACGGAAAGACACAAAAGAGAGACAGAGAGAGAGAGACACGCAGAAGAGCAAAACAGGATCCGGATTAACGGAAGTACATGCACGCCGATGGGAAAACTTGCATGCCATTTGACTGGCCGCGTTGTACCTCCCGTGACGGCGACCGTCTTTTACCATCATTAACAATACAACGCCATTCATAATAGATAGGTTTTATTAATATCAAAGTCAATAAATATCGCGAGGCTTTTGCCAAGAAGGCAGCCGTAGAAAAAGTAGGTCATCCCGTTCAGCAACATTCGCATACTGTATATACAGCATGTACTCTGGTTCATCATGAGAAGCAAATTCAACCCCGCCACGAACATTATTAACTCATTCGTACAGTTGGACCACATTAGGGAGCTCTTTCAGACACTTATCTAGCCGTGGAATCGTCCCATTACTGTAATAACAGTCACGCAGGTGCACCATATGGCATATGAGTAAATACATTGTTTTCTGAAATATTCATCTAGTAGAAACAGTACATTAAAATATTATTTCAACCAGAAAGACAGAGTACCTTTTTGGTGAAAATGTTTAGGTCGTTTCGCTCAATCAGTGTCTAAGATTAATTTTTTTTAATTTTTTATCTTCGTCTTCCAAGAGTGGCATTCATCTACTCGTCTTCTACTTGTAAGAAATGCTCAGACAATAGTATCGATAGTCTCAATGGACCAACAATTTCCTTGACAATTATTCTATCCCACTTTAATCCACACAATTTTTTAAGGAAATGCTCACCAGTCCTTATTGCTTACTTATGAGATCTTGATAGACGAAGCCACGCGAGCCACCTACGTTGATCGATACCAAAGGCCACCCACTCTTGTCAAGTCTACGCCGAAATATGGATACATATCCTAATGACAAAGGCGTTAAGCACCGGCAGCCAGCCGCCTTATCGATTCGGGTATCCCGCTACCTATCTATATATCACGTGTATGATAGTATTTTGTACTCAATTTTCGCATATAAATAACCAGCTTTGAATATGTTGTTCAATAAGCAGGCAAGCGAGTAGGCGCCATCGACCTACGAGTCACGATCGTCGTTAAGAATGGCTGGCCTGGTGTCCCGGGCGCCGGGTGAGTCAGTGTTCCACCAGAACAGGTTCTCATTATAGTCGCTCGCACTCCATGAGAAGGAAACCGAGTGCACTTTCTAGAGCGCGATCAGGGAAATTTGCAACCGCCAAATGAATTTAGTCGGGATGAAAATTTGTGAATAGATAAAGGCCATCCAGTTTGCCACTGAAACAGATAAGCGTGCATTAATAAGTAGACGGAGATACACGTAAACGCTTTATAGGCGAGCAACCGGAATTGACGTTAATCGCGTCGACGCTCTAAGCCGTCTACGTACATGTCGACGTCAACGGGGGGAATGGATTTTGGCGATACGGAATTCGCGTCACGGGTGCAACGTCGACGCGCAAACGAGTAGCTCAGACAGTGGCAGAGGCGCTGTTCAGAGTAGAATGAAAAGGACGATCCTAACGTGCGTGATGCTCTCAGCCTGCTTTTGCTAATAGCTGTCTGAGCACGCGTGAGTTTCGATCGCCGATTCGTTGAACAAATGAGTTAACCAATTGTGAATTTCGTCCTTAGACCCCTTTTCCCCACCCCAACCATCACCAACTTGAAAAAGTTTAACGCGACCCCATGCGACAAGCAAAACTTCGACTTCAAACTAAAATCGCTCATTTAAATGTACGAACATTTCAAATAAACTCAATGCCATGCAATACTGCCGCAAAAAATGTATTAATGTTGATAAGAAATCAGATTGTTCCGATCATTAGCAACAGAATCTCGAAAACAACAAATCTGAAATTCGTGCATCGCGCATAAGTGCACATACGCAAAAATTATGTTGTACGTTCGTATTTATGAGTTACAAACCGTTTCAACCCCAATTATAAAAGACAACATATTTCGAAACAAATACTTTTCACCGATATTCCGGATAAGTTACATCAAAAATAATTATCTATGTGTATTAAAATAATCATCTGTATTACGTTCACGTATACTGATATCATTTTGTAGACTAACAAAAAAAAATAATAAGAGCATTTCCGATTCCGAATAAATTACATTAAATATGACTAATGAGCATAATAAAAATATTTTAATATTATTTTGTTTTGAAAATTAGCAGTTTTAAAATGAATGAAAAAAATGAAAGACTACCTTTCGAAGTGCAGTATACTGTCCTGCACGTCAAATAAAGATATAATTAATAATAATTGGTATAATTAATTAATGATAATAATAATTGAAGTTAACATTTTTTTACTCACGCAACGCGCAAATATTCGTTGATGCTGAAATGCACCCGATCTTACTTTCTCATCATTGATCGCAACTTTCTGTACTATCGAAAAACAAAAATGGGACATCAATCGCAACTTATCACGAAATTATTTTACCGTTCCGGCGATCCAACGAGATTGTCTTGATGGTAGAGTTACTATTGCTCAACCTCAGCTTCAAATCATTCAGCGACACTTAGAAGCTCATGTGGCCCCAGGAGGTTATTCACATCCGAAACTTTAGTACTGTAGAGATCGGAAATGCTACAGTTCAGTGACTATCGATTTACGAGTATGCATTATAGCGTCTAGCATTTCCTGGTTCGGATCAGCTGGACGTCCCCGTTCGCGGATGAGCTAACTCTTCATTACCGATATTTCGTACGCGTCCCCAAAACCCGAACGGTGGCTTTGCACGAAAAGATTGCATACATGTGATACACATGTGGGCATTATAAACAGAATGCCATTACAAACCTGACCTTTTAACAATCTCTGGCGCCGTCTGCTGGACACATAAAAAGGGTTTAAAACGACTTTGCCCGACACGCGTCCATTACAGATGTGTGTCTTGAGGTATTTGTTAAGGAAGCCCACCAGCCTAACCGCCCCAAAATCCCATCCTGGTGGTACCCTTGCAATTGTGGATAACCTAGGCTTGCTACCTAGGTAGAAATTGTTAACGTGTAGCTGATATAGGACAGTCCTACAGAATAATGAATCAGAATTATCTGTTGAAGAATTATCTGTTGAAGTCCTATTTATCGAAATATGGATTGAAAAATACTTTGAAATTCGGGAAATGCCATTCTACGGCACACAGTATTAAATAAATCTACAATTGCCTTTTTCAATCAAACTACAACTTGCATTTTTGGCGATCTAGATCTAGTCTGAGTGAGAGGAACTGGGATGAAAAAAATAATATTTTTTTAATGAAAAAATTGGATTAATGGACTTCAACAGATAATTCTTCAATTCTGAAAGAAGCTGCACTTAAGCATTTCTCTCGTCCGAAAAATTACAGATGCCTCGTTTGGGATTGAACTCAAACATATCCAAGGCACCAACCAATTAACCACATGATACCCTCTACGTACGTGTAGAAAAATATTCGTAGAGCTTCATTTCCGTTTGTTTAACAAATTGTAATATAGTAAACAAATGGTTACCTCCAAAGTTATCTAGCCAGCATTTCTGTAAATATTTATTTCTCCATTGACTTTGCAAACTAAATAACGAAGAAAAAGATGTTATCTCATGACACAATGAACAATGTCGCCATCAATACATTTCTGCAAAGGCACTCTTTTCTTCTTCTATTTAATTCACTGTAGTGTAATATCGCTACAGGATTTTCTGTTCCTAACTTAGTGCTTAGGCACTATGTGAAGGGCACATTTTCACCAGTACCCCGGGATCGAATAATCCAGAGCCCGCGCCGGGAATCAAACCCGGGACGCCCGAGCCACAGTCAGTAAGAGCCGAGTCACTTTTTTTTTTTTTTTTTTTTTTTTATCAACTTTATCCAAATGCACTA